>OY992878.1:41461632-41471632 GCA_963921405.1 Cepaea hortensis | reverse complement strand
GTGAACTCTTGAAATCTCGACTGAAAGATATCCAGAAGACTTTCAACTATTACTAGGTACTATAACAAGTCACATTTCTTTTCCACATCAGGCGTCTTCAGAGTTGGAAACGCCTCTAAAGTCCCTTCAGTCAGCTGTCCGATAAACAGTCGTAGTCTCATTTTAAATGAAGAAATGCCATCGCACAAATTTGTGAATAGTTTGGTTTTCATTGGATCTTTGAATTTCATCATCATCATCAAGTGCCGTGCCGGCTGGCGTAGGCGTTCATGGCTCTCCATAGATCTCGGTCTTTGGTTCTCTGGATCAACTCTGCTGCTGATATTCCTCCATGCCACCGTCTCAATCCATCCAGCATCACTTCTCTTGGTCTACCTCTGCCTCTCTTCCCCTCGATCTTTCCAGTTGTTACGATGTTCTCCAATGCCTCTCTTCTCATCACATGACCGAGGAAAGCTGTTTGTCTCTGTCTTATTGTTGTATATAATGTTCTAGTTTCATTAGCCTGTTTCAGGCAGTCGTCGTTAGTTACTCTGGCAGTCCAAGGAATTCGCAACATTCGTCTCAGGAACCACATCTCTGTTGCTTCTAATTTCTTCTTAATTTGTTCATTTACATTCCAAGATTCACTGCCATACAGCAAAACTGGTTCTACATAGCATTTCAACACTCTCTTCTTACATTCAGTGATAGTGACTTATTGCATAAGATACTCTTCATTTTCTGAAATGCGGCTTTTGCCTGCCCTATTCTGCTCCTAATCTCTGTTGTACATCTTCCATCTGATGTTATAAATGCCCCTAGGTATCTAAAATTATCAACTTGGTTAAGGATTTTCCCTTCTATTTCTATGTCACATTTTGGTGTCACCATTTTCTTTGATATTACCATTGTTACTGTTTTCTTGATATTCAAGTTGAGTCCTTTCCTTGCACTCTCTGTTACTACAACGTCTAATAATTGTTGTAGGTCTGTTGAATTATCCGCCACCAATACTGTGTCATCTGCATAGCGTATATTATTTATATTATAACCTCCAACTAGTATTCCTGGCATCTCTTTGATCTCTCTCATTATTACTTCGCTATACAGGGAGAAAAGATCTGGTGACAAGACACACCCTTGTCGTACTCCTAGCTTTATCTGTTCGTAACTACCCTCTTTATTTCCCATTTTAATTGCTGCTACTTGGTTCCAGTAAATATTCTTTATTATTCTTAAATCTTTTCCATCAGTGTTGATATCTTCCAACATTTTAATCAGTTCATCATGTTTTACTTTATCAAATGCCTTAGTATAATCTATGAAGCACAAATATATGTCCCTCTGTTTCTCTATTGACCTTTCTATTAGTGTCCGCAATGTATAAATTGCATTGTTTGTGCCCTTTCCTTCCACAAATCCATACTGTTCTTCACTAATTTCCATTTTTATTTTCTTTTTGATTCTTGTCATTATGATTCTGAGTAGAAGCTTAGTGATATGGTTTATAAGGTTAATTGTACGAAAATCTTCACAATCAATTGCTCCTGGTCTTTTTGGTATAGCTATAAATACAGATTTCAGCATATCACTGGGTAAATATCCACTGCTGTAAATATCATTCAACATTTTGGTTAATATATCTACTCCAAATTCTCCCAATACTTCTAATTCTTCTATTGTGATTTCATCTGGCCCAGCTGTTTTTCTTTTCTTCATACGTTTCATAGCGTCAGCGACTTCTTCTTTCAGAATAGGTGGACCTTCTAAGTTACTATCTTCTGTTAATTCTGCCCTTTCTCCTTCATATAATTCTCTTATATACTCATTCCACCTCTTCATTATAGCATCTTCCTCTAATATTATCTTTCCTGTTTTTGATTTCAAACACCCTGTATTTATTCTTATTTTTTTCCCTGTAAGCTCACTGATTTGTCTGTGCATAGTTTTTGTATCTTTAATGGAATTTAATTCAATTTTTTTGCATTGCTCGTTTAACCAACTTTCTTTAGCCTTCCCACATTTATCTTTTATTTCTTTATTTATCTTAGCGTATTCTTGTTTGTCATTTTTATACTGTTTTCTTTTGTCCATCAGGTTTAAGATATCTTCATTCATCCATTTTTTCTTAGCTATTTTGCCTCTCTCTGGTAATACTTCTTTGCTAGTTTGATGAATGGAGTCCCTTAACATTTCCCATTGTTCATCTATACTCTGTATTTTAGTTATTGCATTGTACCTATTTTTCACAGTCACTCTGTATTGTTCTTGCATTTCGTTATCTATTTTTAGAACCTCTTTATTAAGTCTCATGTTCTTAACCATTTTTTTCCCTCTTTTTAATCTTACTTTTATTTGTCCACATAGTGGTACATGATCACTATTACAGTCAGCACCAGGCATTGTCTTTACATTAATTAAAGCATTTCTAAATCTTTTATTAATTAGTATGTAGTCAATTTGGTTGCGTATTTTCTTATCAGGGCTTATCCATGTGTACAGTCGTCTTTTATGGTGTTTAAACCATGTGTTTCCAATTATCATATCATTGATATTTGCCCATTCTATTAGCTTTTCCCCTCTTTCATTTCTTGTACCTAAACCATAATTCCCCACTACATCCTCCATTTTTCCCTTTCCTACTTTTGCATTAAAATCACCAAGTATTATTTTTATTTCTTGTGATCCAATTTGAGCCATCGCCATTTCTATTTCGTCGTAAAAGTGTTGTATTTCTTCATCACTACTGCTTGCTGTTGGTACATATACTTGTATAATATTTATGTCTATTGGTTTGCCTTTGATTTTTACCATAATAACTCTATCTGAAATACACCAGTATCCATTAATTGACTTGGCTGTTTTTTCATCTAATATTATTCCTACCCCTTTCTCATGTGTCTCCCCTCCAGAATAAATTATTGTGTGATTGTCAGCTATAATTTTGCCCGATCCCTTCCATCTCATCTCACTAACGCCTAGTATATTCATTTTCATGCTATCCATCTCTCTTAGAACATTGGTCAACTTTCCTAGCTCATTTAATGTCCTAACATTCCATGTTCCTACTCTAAATTTATTTATTTTAGTTAAGATTTTGCCATCAGTAGCTGGATGACGGTCTGGTGTCACCTGTGGCTCATGACTGTCCCTACCGGACGAGGATGCCCTAAGACAGCCATTAACGTCCTTCACTAACTTTGATTTATGTTTTGCCATGAAGTCTTGGGAAGATAATGTGGTGGTTTCCCCTTGCCTTCCACATTCACATGGTGGTCTTTTTACCTCTGCTTTTGACAGCCATTTCCGACTGCAAGGACAAGTGAGTGCCCTGCCCTGCTCAGCTGCAGATTTGTCCACTTATTCCGGTGGATACTCGGTCCCCAGAGCTGTGTTAGCCACACCGTGGTGTGTTTCCATCCTCTACCGCGTGAAGGTGCAGTTGGGATTTTCCCTTCATAAAGTTATGGTCTCTGACCAAAACTCTCCAGTACTTTTCTCTGTGTGGAAAGACATTAAATCTGAAACATGTCATGGATGTTGTTCTGAGATGTGTGAACAAAATTCGAAGAAAGGCGCTGAACAGGCGTGAGTTCAGACAGTTTCTATCAGACCTGAACGAGGAATGCGGTGAGCTACTATTACACTGTGATGTCAGATGGCTATCTAAAGGGAAAGTTAAAGAGTTTAAATGAGGCGTTGTGTCCACCAAAAATGCCAGGTCATAAGCTAGTCATCGTTCAGCAGACATTCCCGTTCTGTAGACAATTCATTTATTTCAAACAGAAACAGACACTATTTTTCAGTGCTCAGAAACGTGACAGAACTTTCCCTTTAGAAAGCTATGACGATTCTAAAATCTTTAGGAATCAACAAAGTTGAATACACGAATTGTGTGTTTATATATTTATGTAGTGTAATCTTAAAATCATATCTTGATTAATGTATTCATACTACCGACTTTTTCTCGTTAGGATGAAGAAACGTCAAGCGATGACGCTAAGAAATAAAATAATTATTGTAAAATATTATATGTTATAAATGTTGAAATTATTCCCTTTTCATTTATTTCCTATTGCATCAGTACACAAAGGGCCATAATTTGAAATGTATACTGTAATGTGTTGTATAAAAATAGCCATGTGTTTGCCAGATTGCTAACACACCAGGTAGGCATCTACTGGGCATGGCAGAGTGTTGCCGACATTGCAGACCAACACAAGAGTCCTGGCCAAATGAGGTCAGGGTTTGAGCGTTTAATGTGACTTATGTAAAAACCGCATTTCGGTCTAGCTAGATGGTTTTTGTTTCAGAAACCATATTATTACTTTTTTTTCAAAGGCTGCGAGGTAGATGCGTGAAGCTGGTACTACCGATCTGACTGGGTCAATAATGCAATTGAGGTAATCAGCCATCGAGATGATGAAACCTGACAAGTGTTAAAGGTTGAACACCACATGTCTTTGAATATAACTTCCATTTCTTATATGTTTCTATGGCAGATGTGTATGTCTATATATTATGATACCAATGTATATAACAACACAAGGGTTGACTCTGACAAGGTTAAAATACTAACCCAGTATGTACATATATTATACATGAAAGATGACATCTTTCATGAAGTTGCCGGGGGAGCGTGTCAGAGTCTACCGAAGTGCAGTGATGCAGTGACATCGTTACGCCCGCCAGGTGACTTAGTTCCCAGCAGGGATGCCGTAACTTCGTTACGCCGCCAGGCGAGTAGTAGCCACCTGCCTGCAAGGTTGCTGGCTGACGAGACGGCCAGCGGTCAGGCAAGGACGCACGCATGTCTCGTGAAGCCACCTCAGGTGGGGAGGCAAGTTGCGAGCTATAGGCAGACAGCTCTGGGACGTCGACTGGACCGGACGCATGATGAGAGAAAGGCGTTGTGTGGTTTCTGTGCCTGAAAGTCGAGTGTCTGGACATCTTGAGAGATAGACTGTGTGCTGTATTGTGGATGTAAGTGTATTGAAGTATCAAGTATATCTTGTTGTGATCATCGTACTGTATATGATCTGTAAATAAATCCATTGAACGTTGTGTCGTTGAGTCTTGAGTCAAATCACGTTGTACTTGTACTGTCTCACATGTGTTAGGTTAGCGAGCCAAGTTTAAGACCCTGACACATCCATTGCCAATGAAAAAAAAAATTACATTTTTTGATATGTGCTGCTACTTGACGATGAAAATCGTTGGCTAATTCTTCAACTCGACTGGCCATAGTATTATTAGACAAAGGAATCTGTCGACTTTTAAGCGACTTGTTTTTAAAGCATTCTGGCAGCAATTTTAAGGGAAGGCTTAATTATTTCTTCTGCATCGGGGACCCGCTTCTTGTTTGCAAGCAACAGAAGAGCGAAATCGTATGGTGCAACAACAGCACTCTTGCTCTGTTCGTTAGCCTTGGTGAAAAATGACTGCTGCCTGGTCAGAGAACTTTTTTTTTAGCTATGAAATCTTTTCTTTGTTGTTCATTAGAATTGATCGGATATTGAGCATTTATGTCTGAATGTGTGGTCGTGAAGTATCGTTCCAGATAAAAAGATTTTTTTGGTAACAGAAGCACAAAATCCGCAGATTAAGCAAACTGGTTTACCACTACGGCTAAGCATAAACATATGTGTCTACATCCAATCTTCGTTGAATTCACGACAAGTAACGTCCTCACATTGTCGCTTTTTACCATTGTTTGATTTTAGATTTTCCACACTCATGTTTATAGGCTTTAACGGTAAATTTTTGTTTGAAAAAATGTAGTTCCAACAAAATAATACGGACTCTGCTAAACAGTTGTAACAGATGACAACATGGCGCCTTGCGCACTATGATTGGTTGACAAGGCTGGGATATGGGAAGTTCATAAAGTTTCGTTGCGAACTGAACAGGCGCGTTCGATAGTATCTGAGCATAACCACGAACAGAGTAAATTTTCGCACGCTGACGGGGCTCTCCGAGTGCATTTTTGAAATTATTAAAATATTATGTTAAATAATGAGGCCTCGCGTGCCACTTTCTGACAGATGGCCCGCCGACCGTGGTTTGGGAACCTCTGGTTTAGAGTATGAAGGATAAGTCTAGTAGTTTCGTGGAGAATGAGTATAGCACAAATTGTAAACTAGAATAGAGAGGAGGAGGAGGAAGAAGAAGAAAAAGAAGAAGAAGAAGAAGAAGGAGAAGAAGAAGAAGAAGAAGAAGAAGAAGAAGAAGAAGGACTATTGACAGATTACTAACCCTACGACAGTTGCAGTAATTACGACTGTTGGCAAGACCTGCCCGACTCAGCGACAATGATAGACGACCGCAGCAGCTGGGGTATTATTTATCAAAGGTCTTGCTATGCTTATTCTGAAAACAAGCCTGGCACACCAAGACGAGCGGCCTCAGCAAGACATACTACAGGTACTGTGCGGAAGTACACCCACTCAGTGAGTACTCACTAGCTAAGAAAGCCAAAAGAAGAACGTAAGCAGGAAAAGCGCAAACTCATTTGAGAGACAATGAGCAGGATGCCTGGACTGCTCATACCTATAATAACGCAGAGACGTAATGAAAGTTGCAGTAACGGGTAATCTACCCCGCAAGTAGTAACGACCTGAAACGACACAGCAAAAAAAAAATATCACGACTTGTATAGATACACCATCAAGGCCAAACAACACAATACAACTGTGAACACGATCTTGCAGGCAGATAAGACAATCAACGATTTCTAACAAAAAACATATAATGACGCTGACAACAAACATATCAAGAGCATGTTTTAGCAAGTGAAAAAATAACCGAGCTATACGTGGCCCGGATGGCACAAATTAAAACTGAGGGGGAGAACATGCTCAAGACGAACGACAGCTTAACAACGAAACGGCAATAGCGAAAAAAATGGCAAATAGAAACCAGCAGTCAATCAGAAACGCCCAAGAAGAAACATGACGCATCGAATACCGCCGATAAACGAAATCAGAACAAAAACCAACAGTAAGGGATTTCAATATAATAATAATAATAATAATAATAATAATAATAATAATAATAATAATAATAATAATAATAATAATAATAATACAAGGCGTGGACTGCGCTTGGCCCTGCAGCCAGCAGGATTAGGATCGGCTATCCTCTCCCAGGAGGGCTGAAAAGTGAAAATTAGTAGCCTGCCGATGACCTGCAGACTTCACAAGTCAACCCCACCTCCACGTGGTGTAGAATGGGAAACCATGACCGCGAGGTCATGGGTTAACGGGGCTATGACTCGCCATATGTTCAGATTTTTTTTCCTAAACCTGCGACTGGCCTAGCAAGTCGGCCGGCAGCGGATCTTCATATTGCTCGTAGAAAAACTAAGAAGTATAAACGGGCTGACCCAAATGGATATAGATCCGGAAATGTTAATGGACTACGAGATAGATCAGCGATTAAAAAAAAAAAATAGGCACAATGAACGTCTGCGGTTTTAATAGTAAAGAAGAACAACTTATAGAAACAATGAAAGAGAGGAAAATTGGACAGATGGGAGTAGCGGACTCCAGAATAAAGGGGGAAGGATGCAAGGAGATCCACCACAGTTACTCGTTTGTTTACTCTGGAGATGAACGGCAAGAAAGGGCAAGACACGGTGTGGGAATAGTCACTGAACCACGGCTAGCAAGAGGAATACTAGAAATAAAATATATATCAGAAAGAATCATAACAGTGAGAATAAAAGAACAAACAATTACAACATATGTACAAATATACGCACCATGTAATGCAAACAATAATGAGCAAGAATGCGAGGAATTCTACGAAGACATCCATGACGTGCTAAATAAAATTGATAAGCAGGACAATATCATAGTTATGGGAGACTTCAATGCAAGACTAGGAAACAACAGAGCGAGCATTAAAAAAACATCTTGGAGCATTTGAAGACCAACATAATGAAAGAAATGATAACGGAAGTAGACTGATAGAGCTATGCAGCCAACACGACCTCTATATAACAAACACATTCGATAAACACAAAGACTCACAAATATACATCTGGTATAAGTGGAACGATCTAGATACTAAAAGCCAAATTGATTTTATATTAACAAGAAATAACAGAAAGAGAAATATATTAGATGCAAAGGGAGTGCCCAACTCAGGTATAAACAGACCACAAAGCAGTCGTTGCCACAATAAGAACCATCAGTAGAAAAAAACAAAGACCAGGAAAATACATGCCATGCGAATCAGTAAACTTAAATAACCTCAAAGACGAGGCAGTGAGGGAAAATTATGAAAAATAACTAACTGAAATTTTTGTAAAATTACCTATAGAAAGAAAGACAATGGAAGAAGAATGGGAGATGTTCACATCAAGCATTTTAAATACCGCAAAGATAACATGTGGAACCACGAAAAAACGCAAAACACGGATACAGAAAATAACAAGTTGGTGGAACGCAGAAGTATAGAAAGCTGTCAAAGACAAAAAGGAAAAATATAAAAAAGTGGTCGAAGAGCAAACAGGAATGCGATTACATAGAATATAGAAAAGAGAGACGACATGTGAATAGAATAGTAAAGAGAGAAAAACAAAAAGACTGGGAGGAGTATGGAGAAACCCTAAATAAAAACTACAAGGAGGCAACTAGAAACGTCTATAAAAAGATAAGTGCAATTAGAACCAGAGAAGAACCCTTTGACCCAACTGAAACAATTAACAGCGAAAATGGAGAACCAATAAGTGAACAAAAACAAATCCTAATAAAATGGAAACAGTATTTCGAACAACTTCTCAACATCCCATCAGATGTCACAGGAATTCAAGAAACCGACACAGATGCCACCGAAGAACTAGAACCAGACATACTGAAAGAAGAAATTATAGAAGCCATCAGATTAGCCCCGTTGAACAGATCACCAGGAAAAGATGAAATACCAAATGAACTAATTAAATCAGCAAGAGAAGTAGGAACAGCATGGCTTACACATGCTATATCCAATCACATCTCGATTACTGTTCCACAGTTTGGGATGGTTGCCCTAAATCTAATATAAAACGACTATGTTCTCTACAAAACCGCGCTATTCGTCTGGTTTCTGGCATAAAGCACGTTGAAAGTAATAATTTGTACAGTCATCTAAGACTTCTACCACTACAAAAGCGCTTCCTTTTCAACAAAGCCAAATTAGTGAATAAAATTATATCTCAAAATACCCCAGAGTATCTTCTGCCGCTGATTCAATCTAATGCAATGAACAGCAAGCGCCTAAATTTGTTACATGTCTCAAAGCCTAGATTGGACCTATACAAAACATGTTTCGCCTATTCTGGTGCTCACTTATGGAATGATCTGCCTCCAGATCTGAAAACTCCAATGAGTCCCTACACATTTAACCGAAAACTTTTTCAATACTTAATCCATACCGACTATATGCCACCATAATTCATTTACTGGTATAATTGTTCAGTATAATTGTTCATTATAATTGTTTAACTATAATTGTTCACTATATATGTGTGTGCGTGTGGGAGCGAGAGAGAGAGAGAGAGAGAGAGAGAGAGAGAGAGAGAGAGAGAGAGAGAGAGAGAGAGAGAGAAGAGAGAGAGAGAGAAAGTGGGTGTCAGAGAGAGGGGGAGAGTGTGTGCGCACGTGCATGCGTGTGTGTGGAGAGAGTGATTGAGCGAGAAATGGTGGGGGAATGTGTCAGTGCATGCATTCGTACGTGTATGTGTGAGAGTGAGTGAGGGAGTGTGTGCGTGCGTGCATGCGTTCATGTGCATGTGTATGTATGTGTGAGAGAGTGTGATTGAGAGAGTGAGTGTGTGTGTGTGTGAAGGATTGTGTGTTAGAGAGTGAGACAGTGGGAGAGTTGATGTGTTAGTGTGTGTGTGTGTGAGCGCGCGCATGCGTGTGAGTGTGTGTATATGAAATAATACAGAGAGAGAGAGAGAGAGAGAGAGAGAGAGAGAGAGAGAGAGAGAGAGAGAGAGAGAGAGAGAGAGCTGAGCAGATGCATGTCGTGT
>OY992878.1:41441955-41461432 GCA_963921405.1 Cepaea hortensis | reverse complement strand
AGAGAGAGAGAGAGAGAGAGAGAGAGAGAGAGAGAGAGAGAGAGAGAGCTGAGCAGATGCATGTCGTGTAACACGCATGTTATGTAACACGCGAATCCATATGTTTGTGTATTCTCATCTGTCATATTATCAGTTAAATACCATTTGATTTTATCATGCATATTATAAACTCATGTTCATTACTGTAGTTTGAGTGAGAGAGTCAGTGAGTGTGAATGAGAGACAGAACGAGTGAGCGTGAGAGTAAATGAGTGAGCGTGAGAGTGAATGAGTGAGCGGGAGAGTGAATGAGTGAGCGGGAGAGTGAATGAGTGAGCGGGAGAGTGAATGAGTGAGCGTGAGAGTGAATTAGCGGGAGAGTGAATGCGTGAGAATGAATGAATGAGCGGAAGAGTGAATGTGTGAGCGTGAGAGTGAATGTGTGTGTGTGTGTGTGTGTGTGTGAGAGAGAGAGAGAGAGAGAGAGAGAGAGAGAGAGAGAGAGAGAGAGAGAGCATCACTATTTTTACGTCACATACATTTTATGTACACATTTTTCTCCATGTTTAACAGTTTTATGAGACTGCTCATGACAAGTGTCAGTGTATGTGTGTGAGTAAAGTGTGGGAGTTTGTTCATACTAGTTTCAATACTAACGTGAGACATTTTGTATGTGTCTAGATGTAAGGAAGTGTGAGTGTATGTGGAGGATGTGTGTGAGTGTGGGGATATGTGTGGGTGGGGTGTGTGTGGTGGGGGTATGCGTTTGGATGGGTTGGGGTGTGTGGGTTTTGGTGGGTAGTGGTATTTGTGGGTGTTGGTGGGATGTGTGGATGGATGTGTGGGGTGAAAGTAGGGGTGTTGGAATGGGTGTGGGGGATGTGTGTATGGGTGGAGGATATGTGTATGGGACGGATGCGGGGAATGTGTGTTTATGTGGGTGGAGATGTGTGGATGGTTTGAGGAAGTATGTGTGGGAGGCGGGGTTGTGTGGGTAGGGGATTGTGTTGGGTGGATTGGGGATGCAAGGGCGGGTGGGGAGAAGTGTATGGTGTGTGGGTTTGAGATATGTGTGCGGTGTGTTGGTGGGGGATGTGTGAATGATGTGTGGGTGGAGGGTATGTTTGTGGTGGTATGGGTGGAGGATAGTGTGTGGTGTGGGGATGTGTGTGATGGGTGCGGGGAATGTGCGTATCGGTGGGGTATATGGGTGGGTGAGTAGGGGATTGTGGTGGTTGGGGGAAGTATGTGGGGGTGTGTTGGTGGGAGATGTGTGGATGTGGAATGTATGGGTGGGGGTATGTGAGTGGCTTAGGGATGTGTAGGTGGGTGAGGGAGTTGTATGTGTCGGGGTGGGATGTGTGAGTGGGTGGAGGATGTGTGTGGGTAGGGGTATTGTGATCGAGAGATGTTTGGTTGGGGGTGTGTGGGTGCGTAGTGGAGGATGTGTGCGTGAGTGAGTGTGTGTTGGTGGACGGGTAGGGAATGCGTGTGTGTGTGGGGAGAGGTGTTGGTTGGGGATATTGTGTGGGTGAGGTATGTGTGGGTGGGTGGGGGATTTTTGTGGTGTGTGAGTGGGTGTATGTGGGGTGGATGGGTAAGGGTATCTGTGTGGGTGTGGGTGGGAATATTGTGTGGTATCTGGGTGGGGGTTATGTGTGTGGTGTGTAAGTGGGGATGTGTTGGTGAGGGATATGTGTGTGTGTGTGGTGCGTGGGTTGGGAATAGTGCGTGGTAGGGGGTGTATGTGATGTGCGGGTGGGGGAATGTGTGGTGGGGGATTAGGTTATGGCATGTGTGGGTGGGTGGAAGTTGTATGTGTGGGTGGTGGGGTGTGTGTGAGTGGATTGGGGATGTATGGGTGGTTAGGGAGATGTGTGTGTGGGGGGGGGGGTAGGGACATGTCAGTTGGTGGGGATGTGTGTGTATGGTTTGGGGATGTGTGAGTGGATGTGTGGGTTGGTGGGGGATTGTGTGCATGGGTGGGGAATATGTTGTCGATGGAGATGTGGCTGGGGGATGGGTGGTTTGAGGTGTGGGTGGGGAGAGGATGTGTGGGTTAGGATGTGTATGTGGATTGGCGTGGGATGTGTGGGTTGGTGGGGGAATGTTTGTGGGTGGCGAGTGTGTTTTGGTTGGGGGATCAGGTGAGGGCAGTGTGTGTGTGGGTGGGGGATGTGCGGGAGAGGGATGGGTCGGTTGGTGGGGTATGTATGTGTCCCTTGGTGTGCGTGTGTGTGGGTAGGTGGGGTGTGTATGTGTCCCTTGGTGCGCGCGTGTGTGGGTAGGTGGGGGTGTTGTGTGGGTGGGGTGATGTATGGTGGGGTGATGTATGGATAGGTGGGAGATGGGCCTCATAACATGGTAATTAGCCTTGTTTATGTTTACAACATTCATTTCACAATGATTATTTTTCTTCCTATGTAAATGTATAATGCTCATGATGAACGAAAGACGAGTGATTGGAAGGGCCGAATGTAAGACGGGCCTGCGCGCCCAATTTGTGACCCTAATAAAGTTGATTTGATTTGATTTTGATTTGATTCAACCATGTTTGGGTAGAACAACAGACACCACGAGACTGGGGAAACGCCATGATGATCCAAATTTGGAAAAACAAAGGCAGCAAAAGAGACTGCACAGAATACTGAGGCATTTCACTGTTGAGTCATACTGGTAAAATGTTTTGCAAAATTCTTGAGAAAAGATTACGAACTATTATAGAAACCCAGCTAAGCGAAACACAACTTTGATTTAGGAAAAACAAAGGATGCACAGATGACATTTTTGATCTTAGACAACTTATATAAGAATCAATCGATTTCAATGAAACACTCTACTTAGCCTTTGTCGACAAAGAAAGGGCATTTGATAGAGTAGATAGAAACAAGTTGTGGGAAATCCTTAAACAATATGGGGTGAGTACACATCTAACAAACCTATGTAGAAGCTTATACAACAACAGCGAATGCATAGTGAGAGCAACTGGAGACACTCAGAACCCTTCTCCAGATCCGGAATACGACAAGGTTGTGTCATGTCCCCTCTCTTGTTTATAACATGTATAGACAACATATGCAAAGAAACCAGCCATACAGAGACCGCAAAGAACACCGCATGACGAGAACACAGAAGAAGAATTATCTGCAAATCTAACCATTAGAGAACTCCTGTTTCCGGACGACCAAGCACTAATAGCAAAATCAGAAGCTGAATTACAAGACCACATTAATATTCTAAACGAAATGTGTAAGGAACATAACAACATGAAAATTAACATAAGTAAAACAGAGGTATTGACTATGACTATAGAAGAAAAATCAACAACGGTTCACCTAAACGAATATCCCTTGAAACAAGTAAAAACGTTCAAGTACCTAGAAAGTATAATATCATCAAATGGCAAATCAGAAGACGAGATTGAAAATAGATGCAATAAGGCAAACCAACTCATTGTACAAATGGCACCAATACTAAAGAAAAAACATGTATAAATAACTACTAAGAAAGCACTTTATAACACAACCTTGCTACCAGCTCTATGTTACCAATGCCAAAACTGGACAATGACAGAAAAAGAGAACAGAAAAATCACAAAAGAAATGAGATTCCTTAGAAGAATACTTAATGTATCAAGAGGAGATAACATCAGAAAAGAAGAAATCAGACTAAAGTGAGGGTTATAATTGCGCTAGATTTTATTAGAAGGCAGTAAGTCAATTGGTTTGGCCATGCAAGTAGGTTACCAACTAACAGTATACCACAACAAGCAGTGATGTACAGACCAGATGGAAGCAGAGGAAGAGGCCGACCACGTAAACGATGGACGCATGGAATAACAGAGTCAATGGAAATATCGATACATGAAGCCCATAAGCGGGCACTCTCCAGCTGTTTATATTTGACCTCGACACCGCAAGGTACAAGAGAAACACGATGAGATGAGATGAGATAATAATATAACAGACAGTTAAAAAAAAAAAACTGTCGTTGAGTGCTTTTTACGACGACCTTCTCAGGATCAAAACAGTTAGTTGCATATCCTTAAAAGGACGTTGCAGTCAACACCAGCATTCTTTGCTGTTGTGATGTCTTGGTAAGTTTACGTTCAGTAGTTTGCCATTGCTTTTTGAACGACAGGCACCAATATACCATTTCGTAAAAAGCCAACTCAACGTGGTCTGCTGCCAAATAGAGCGCAGCTGTGTTTCGAACTGCGTCCGTAAAACCTTCGCCACGGAGCCTGCTCTCAGGATCACATCGAACAAAAAACACATGAAACAAACAGAAAGCATGCAGCAACAAGTGGGCAGCAGTAAGTTTGCCACGGGTGCTTCTAAAGACTAGTGCTTTTTAGGATTCTCTTCTTTTGGCCTAATGAAATGCCGCGCAGCATCTAAGAGAGGTATATGTAGTTTTATGTTTCTCTCTTAACATTTTGCTTGTGCAAATGTGATATTTGATTTCTTCATTGTTTCTTTTACTCCGTCTAGCCACCTTTTCACGGGTTGTCCTCTCATCATGTATCCCGATGTTCTCACGTAAAACGCCCAAACCCTGGTTAATCTCCTTCCATTCTAACCAAAAATACCGAACTATTTAATTCTTTGGTTTCTATATAATAGATGTTATCTCTACATTTATACTTAATTTCAACTTTGTCTGTCTATTTATTCTTGTTTTTCCAGCTGCGTTTCTTACACTTTTAATCTCACGTGTAATTTTACGCCTGTGTGTTTCTAGGTCTCTCTATGTCTGACATTGATAACACAGCACGGGGACGTATAATGTATAAGCATCGTTAATTCTATTCAGGATTAACATTCGTAAAGCTGAAAAGAGATGTCAACAACTTCATTGACCGAAAGGAAAACAATAAACTGCAAAAAGTATAACCGCAACCCAAAAAACAACAACTGGTACATTGTAAGAGGGGTTAATGTATACAGAACAGAGAACAGAATCAACAACACAGACTGGAACAGTATGTACAAGAGACGCAACACGGAGATCTTAATATAACCAACGTTACAGGGGTTATCATGGCTGAATGGATACGAGCCCTCGTTCTTAAACATTCGGTGTGCTGATGCCCAGGTGGTAGGTTCAACAACTAAACCGTACAGTTGGACTAAAATGTTGACTTTTCGCCCTTAACTTGGGGACGAAAATTACAAGTACTCCTGAAGTCGGAGTGGGTTCGCGTGATGGCGACGGGCACTGGTAATAATCCACACGCAGAAATCAATACAGTGTATTATAAATAGTAGCGTCTGTATGGACTACGTTTGAGTTCAAAGCGACAGAACGCAAAAAGAAAAATAAAAACGTCCCAGAAGCAGGTTGAACAAGGTCTACCGGTTTGTTTACGAAACAAGCGAGTGAGAAATGAACTCATTCCATAAGATATTCAACACACACCAGATAACCATGAGTGAAACCTAATTTGGAGAACATGGCGATCATTCAGTTATATGAATATTCATGAGCTTGCCTCTTGGGCCAATATGATTTTCCCCCCACGTTAATAGAATATACTCCATTACAATTATCGGCCACGTATTGGGTGTATTCGATTAGCAGTTATCTTTTTATTAACGTTTTACTTAGAATACACTGGAAAACACACACAGACACACACACAGACACACACACACACACACACACACTCTCTCTCTCTCTCTCTCTCTCTCTCTCACACACACACACACACGTAATACTACATACACGTCGACAGACTGACAGAATATATATATATATATATATATATATATATATATATATATATATATATATATATATATATATATTTATATGTGTGTGTGTGTATATATGTGTGTGTGTGTGTGTGTAAGTGTGTATGTGAGAATGTATGCGTATGTCTTACATACGCAACATACGCCTGTGGGACCTATACACTTACTAAACAATCTGAACAGCGCATAAATGCTTTTGAATATAAATATTATAGACGGGTTCTAAGAATATCTTGGGTAAAGAAAAGAACAAATGCATCGATACTTCAATGCTGAATATTGAAGAAGGTTGGCTATTAAAGACGATAAAAAAAGGAAATTTATATATTTTGGTCACTTGGAACGTTATGCAAGTTTGGAGAGAACAATAATGGAGGGGTATATGCTTCGGAAGAGAGGAAGAGGAAGGCCAAAGAGAAGATGGATGCAGGATGTGGCCGGTGATCTCCAGATGGTTGTATCGGACGCGGGACATCTTGCTTGTGATCGATAAGTTTTCCGGAAGGTTGTTATGGGAGCGAGGTTCAGCAACTGGCATGCTATTGAATGAATTAATGAATTTGCGTATGTATGCGTGTATGTATGTGTTTGACTGTGTGTTTGCCCGCATGCATGTCTGTCAGCCTGTCTGTCTCCATGTCTGTAAAGATGGATGTGTGTGTGTGTGTGTATGTGTGTGTGTTAGGTGGATATGTGCGTGCATGCGTGCTTACGTGTGTGTAAGAGGGGATGTCTTTAAGAAACGGGGATTTTACAAATAAATTGTTTACTTGTTTACAAATAGCGCAAACTAGAAATTGTGTGCATGTTATTTCTCAACATATTCCCTCTGACTGGCAACAAACTTGATCCACCTGTCCACTAGCTTGTTGATGCCTTCAGGAAAAAACAAACAGTTTTGGTGTGTAGATTTAAACCAATTTTGCACCGCCTCCATTTTCTCGTCAGTTGCAAACCTCTGACCCCTCAGGTGTTGTTTCTAGGGTTCAAACAAGTGAAAGTCCAATGCGCCAAGTGTGGACTATATCCTGGATGTTTCATGACCTTAAATTTCTGAGCACATAGTGTATCGACTGAGGGCTGATGTTGTCGTGCAGCAACAATATTCCTTTTGAATGAAGTCTCCGGAATTTCGATCTTATCGCAGGCTTCAGGTTGTTCAATAGCATGCCACTGTATCGAGCACTAGTCACAAGTTGATCACTTTCATGGAAGTACACCCTTGACATCCCAATAGATGATCATCATGATCTTCCCAGTGGATTCGTGCATCGTGAATGTGTCTTCCATTTTGAAATCTTTCTTCCAAATAATATACTCTCCCCTGGCTTAATTTAAAAAAAAAAAAAAAAGGTCTGAAAACCGAATCGTCATTTTTCTGAAGATTTCCACGGTTTTACACCGACTGGCAACAGAAAACGAAACGCAACACGGTTGTTCTTCGTTGTTCTTCCACGGTGCAAGTCAATTATTATACGGTTAATCGATTTAGCGCATGCGCAAAATGCTCGATCACTTCGACCGCTAACTGTAGTGTTTCTTAAGAGCCAGTTTGTGTTCTGAAATAAAATTTTTCGATGTGCATACTCTTCCAAACACTTTATCTTTATAATAAAATGCCTGTTACTTAAAGATGATACTCTTCATGTATGTATATGTGTATGTGCATTTGTAAGTATGAATATATGCATGTATGCACCCACATAAAATTCAGTTATCCATGGCTATAAATAGAGTAAGACGTCAGCGACAAGGTCGTGCAGCCCACTGCGCCATTAACCGATATCAAATTGATGATAAACTAGAATACAACCTGGCAGAAAGCACATTAATCATAGCGGGCTTTATGTTAGCACTCGTCTTAGATCTTTGCACGTGCCGGGCGGCACGCTGGCGGCTCGTTCTGTGTTTGTTTGTTTACCGCCTGCCTCGGCGCACGAGCTAAAGCAAACATGTCTTCCACATAAATTGTGATAGTTACCAAACGGAAGGTGTTATTTATAAACAGATTAATATTGCAATAAATATCAGTCGTTATCAGGGAATGTCGTTGTTTGTCCATCTAGAATGATGATGACCATTCATTTCATCGAGTGGGTTTGAAAGTATGGAGCCGTGAGTTCTAAGATGGCTGATAAGGCCTATTTTGGCTCGAAATGTTCTTTGACAATGTGGACAAAGAATGCTTGACTTTTCTGGAGGAGTATTTCCTGCAGTGGTTTTTCTTTTCTGTCTATTCTTCACAGCTCTTGCAGTCCTGGTTGCCTCACAAGTGACTGCACCCTTGCGTAATGATACACGCCACGAATTTCGGTCTATGGCTGCAGTCTCCCAGGTGTCATGATGAATTCCAAAAGCATTCAGTGAGATTTAAGAGTGTCTTTGAAGCGTTTCCTCTGGCCGCCTTGGGAGCGTTTACCACAACGCAACTCGCCGTAAAAAATTCGTTTAGGGCGCCTGTGATCTGGCATGCGAGTCAAGTGACCAGCCCAGCGAATCTGATTCTTCATTAGTAGAGTGTGGATACTGGGCATGCACGCTCTTTTTAGGACTTCAGTGTCTGGGATCTTGTCTTGCCATGTAATCTTCAGTAACTTCCTAAGGCAGAATGTGTGGAAGTGGTTTAATTTCCCAGCGTGTCGCTGATAAACTGTCCAGGTTTCACAAGCATATAGCAGTGTGGATAATACAACTGCTTTGTAGACTTTCAGCTTAGTTTGCAGGCTTATTCCATTTCTGTCCCATACATTCTTGTACAGTCTGCCAAAGGCCGCGCTGGCCTTGAAGATTCTTGCATTCACTTCATCATCAATTGTGGCAGCTTGTGACACAGTGCTGACAAGATAGGTGAATTTGTCCACAACACTTAGACTATGACCATTCACTTTGATATTCGGCACAGTGTGATTATTCCCTGGAGCTGGCTGGTACATAACTACAGTCTTCTCCAAATTGATATTGAGCCCAAAGTTGGCACAGGCATGTGAGAAAGCTGAAACATTATGTTGCATGACCGCCTCTGAGTTGGCGTATAGAGCGCAATCATCAGCAAACAGGAGTTCTCTGACGGTGTCGCTGTTAATTTTGATTTTAGCTTTCAGTCTTCTGAGATTGAATAACTTTCCATCCATGCGGTAGTTGATGTCTATTCCAATGTCGTTGTTCTCGAAGGCATTCGTCAACATAGCTGAAAACATGCGGCTGAACAGTGTTGGTGCCAGGACACATCCTTGATTCACTCCATTGATGACAGGACAGGGCTCAGACAGTTCACAATTTTCATGTACTCTTGCGTGCATGCCATCATGAAATAGCCGCACTATTTGGACAAACTTTTGTGGACAGCCATATTTTGCCATACTATTCCACAGTCCTTCTCTGCTGACTGTATCAAAAGCCTTGGTAAGGTCAATGAAAGTGGAGAACATTTCGCAGTTCAGTTACTGACATTTCTCTTGCAGCTGCCTTGCAGCGAAAATCATGTCAACAGTTCCACGTTCTTTTCTGAAGCCACATTGACTCTCAGGAAGAAGACCTTGATCGAGATGGGCCGTGAGGCGATTGAGAAGGATTCTGGCGAGTATCTCCCCTGCAATTGAAAGCAAGGAGATGCCTCGGTGGTTGTCACAGGATTGGCGATTTCCTTTTCGTTTGTAAAGGTGGACTATTGACGCGTCCTTGAAATCTTGTGGCATGGTCTCGTTCACCCATATGTTTGTAAAGACTTGGTGAAGCTGCTCTGTTAGGACCGGCCCACCTGCCTTGCATATCTCTGCTGGGATGGAGTCCGGACCTGGTGCCTTGCCGCTGGAGAGTTGCTGGATGGCTTTGATTACTTCCACTATGGTTGGCAGGTCATCAAGTGTATCATTGATGGGAACTTGAGGAAGGCAGTTGATGGTTTCATCATCGAAGAAGGAAGTTGCATTTAAGATGTTGCTAAAATTTTCTGCCCATAGCTGAAGGATTTCTTTCTTATCGGTGACCAATGTTCCCCCATCTGCACTGAGGAGGGGAACTATGCCTGGTGATGTAGGACCATAGACCGCTTTCAGTGAGTCGTAGAAGTTTTTCATATCATGTCTGTCAGCAAAGCCTTGAATTTTATCACCTTTGCTGCTCAGCCAGGAGTCCCGCATGTGCCGAAGTTTCTGCTGCACTATTCTCTGAATGTTCTTGAAGGCATCTTTTTTTTTATGTTGACTTCGGGTCATTCAAATGTGCCTTGAGGAGAAGATGTTTCTCGGCCAGCAATTGGTTGATGTCTTCGGAATTTTCATCAAACCAGTCTTTATGCTTTCGGGGGGTTGGGCCCAGCATTTCCATAGCTGTGTTGTAAATTATGTCCTTTAGGGCTCTCCACTCTGTTTCTGTATCCTGTTTAGCTGCAGCATTGGACTTGAGGCGGTCTTTCAGCATATTTTCAAACGACAGCTGCATTTTCTTGCTGTTTAGGTGGGTGACATTTAGTTGTTTTTGCATTTTCACCCCTTAAGGACGCCGTGGTGGTTTGATGTGTATGTTTATTTTCGAGACAATGAGACAATGGTCTGTCCAACATTGGGCACCACACATGGATTTTGTCACCCTAATGTCTTGTCTGTCACTCCTCCTGACGATGACATAGTCAATGAGGTGCCAGTGTTTCGATCGAGGGTGCATCCACGATGTCCTGTTTCTCGTGGGGAGACTGAAAATTGTGTTGGTAATCAGGAGATTGTGTTCGGCACATGTCTGAAGAAGGAGGAGTCCATTGCTGTTACAATTTCCGACTCCGTGCTTTCCAATAATGCCACTCCAAGAGGTGGTGTCCGTTCCTACTTTGGCATTGAAATCCCCAAGGAGTATAAGTTTGTCTCCTTTGGGAACAGATGTTAATACATTGTGCAGGTCCTCATAGAACTTGTTCTTGACATCATCTTCATTGGTCATAGTTGGTGCGTAGATACTCACAATGGTTGCATGCTTCCTTCCATTCAACAGGGGGAATTTAATGGTCACGAACCTGTCGTTTGTAGTCTTTGGAAATCCAGCTAGTTTGCCGACCAGGGCCGACTTAATGGCAAATCCCACACCGGATTGGCGTCTTTCCTCGTTTTTCCTTCCACTCCAGAAAAATGTGTAGCCGTCACCTATTTCACAGATTTGGCCTTCTTCTGCAAGTCGTGTCTCGCTCAAGGCTGCAATGTCGATGTTGTACTTGCCCAGCCCTCTCCCAATCAATGCTGTTCGTCTCTCTGGACCCGACGCGCCATCTCTGTCAAGTAGGTTGCGTACATTTCAGATCCGATTGTTAAGGGAATATGGTTTACTCTTTTAGCTTTGCTTGTTTTATCTTTCTTTGTATGTCGACCGTAGTTTAGGGTACCCACCAACCGCGGCTAGCTGGTTAGGTATTGATGGAGCAGACAATGTTTAGGGCACCTTTTCTAGCTCCTTTCTCATACTATGGAGGTGAGCAGTGTGTTCCTATAGAGGGCTGCTCAGTTGCTCAGAGGGCTGCCGAATCCCACTGCTGCTCCGGTCAGTAGAAGACGACCATATGGCCTGAGCCGCCTGTGTGCAGGTCTGCGACTACGGCTGCCAGCGTACCCACGCCTGCCGCTTCGCCGCTCGCCTATCGCCACAGGGCTTGAAGGTGATATATGACGATGGACGAAGAATGACTTGTGCGATGACTTGGATTAAAGTGAGGAAGAGTTGCGCAATTCGTCGACCTCACTCTCTCGCCTGAGTCTATCTGAATCCAGTGGCAAGACAAGTCAAGACGACTGGAGACGAATACAGGTGTAGTGGATGACCAGGGCCCTCTACGTGCCTTGCCGTGCTCATTACGTTCCACAACGCTTTGCAGGTAAACGCCGTCTTGCCCGTTGAATCAGGAATGATTTCTTCCGCGCAGTCTGCCAAATCCTGTCTTCACATGCTGGGTAGGCATACCCTAGTTCACCGCTTGGTTTGATACCAAATCGGCTACCCACGCATGGTTTATCCAGCCTCTCACAGCTGTTGCCCGGAGGGTGGCCGCTGTCGCAAATCAGGGAATATAATCGACGCAATGCAGGATATATATACAAAATCAAAACAATGTTTTCCCGTAGTGAATTTGAATAACAAAGACACAAACAATAGATTGCACGATTTATTGCCTGGCATATTTCGCTGCATCTCGTCAAGTACAAACTGCAGTAATAACACAATATAAAATAAAGTAATTAGATAAATCATTGAAGCTGAAATATACGCATATTCACACAGTAATTTCAATTGTCTATCACGGTAATTTAAAACTGACTATGATGTCTTTATGTTTGCACAAGGCTGGCTTCTGCCTATACATAACAATTAAGAAAATACTAAACAATTTATACTCACAGTCTGTATTAAGTACTAGGTCCCCAAAGACGTAGACGACGAGGTGAGTATGGAAGACCATGGTAGCAGGTTGAAAGAATTTGGAATGAATCATGTATAAAAATTCGCTGG
Source organism: Cepaea hortensis (assembly GCA_963921405.1). Classification (NCBI taxonomy): domain Eukaryota; kingdom Metazoa; phylum Mollusca; class Gastropoda; order Stylommatophora; family Helicidae; genus Cepaea; species Cepaea hortensis. The sequence goes on along the minus strand of OY992878.1, from coordinate 41,449,211 downwards.
AAAAGGGGGAATTAAATAATAAGGCACCGATAAGGTCTGAATCCCTTACTAAATTGAGGAAAGGAAAATAAAAAGCAGATTTAAATATCGGTAAAGCTAGAATTGACAGAATTTTAAAATTGACCTGCGCTGCCGGGTCGATCCAATCTAAAATGGCTAACAGGAAATGTCTTGCGAAATAAAGATCAGCCAGCGTAATACTAACCACGTCACCGTCCTAGCGCTCAATGGTCTATAAAATATATGTCTCGAACCATATCCTTGATACTTCTAATGCCTGTAAAAGGATGCTTACTTTCTAAAACTAGTGACAAAAGTGAGAGCCCGCGAAAGATACATAGAAGAATAGCGAAGTCAGAAAGCGGAGAAGGGCTGACAAAGGACAATATTTAGATGGCGCAGCAAGAGAGGTAGAAGTAGCAGCTGCGGAAGGGAGTTTGAGCGACCTGTACAGCACCACAAGGAAAATAGCAGGAAAGTATAATAAACTAAATGGACTAGTTACAAAAGATCTCCCCCCCCCCACCCCTCCCATATATCAAACCTGCAGAAGTGACGCTTGATCTTAGAAATTTAGAAAAGCTATGAACCTGGATGGAAAAGCTGCTGATCCAGATGGCATCCCAACAGACACTATTAAAGCCAATTTAAACATTCTCAATAAATTAATGCACACATTATTTAACACAGTCTCCGCAACGGAAGAAATACCACCAGACTAAATAGATGGATAATTGATGAAGATACCAAAGTGAAGGTACTCGCAGAAGTTCTAAACCTATTGAGAAATAATGTTAGTGTGAATTTCTGGGAAATATTAAGCGGGATCATTCTGGAGAAAGTAAGAGATGCCAATGGCGAACAAGTAAGTGATAATCATCCAAGCTTCCGACTATGAAAAGAACTTTCACAATATTGATGTGGAGTCTATTTGAAAATTGATGAGACACGGAAATTTCACAGAAGACCATTAAGAGCACTTGCAAGTATACAAACATGAAATGCAGAATTTTTCGTGAAGGAAATGTAACAGATACGTTTAAAATAAGAACAGAAATGCAACAGCGATGCCCTTTACCACTATTACTATTCTTACTGACTATAGACTGGATTATAACGATAACAATAACCATCACTAGAAATAGCATGAAATGAACTCTGAAAGAGCAGCTTGTGGATCTGGATGTCTCTGACGACATTGCTTTTCTGTCTCACACACCCAATCAGATACAAGATAAACTAAATATGCTTGATCGGAGGTCACAACAATTAGGTCTACAAATATATACTGGAAAGACAAGGATACGAGAACAACTTAAGCAAATTATAACCTGATCTACCTTGATGAAACATCTCTTCAAGAAACGGAATCAATTATATGATTGAGCAGCAATGTAGACAAATCTCATCTTGTTCCTCTTGCGGTGTCGAGGTGAAGTATAAACAGCGGGAGAGTGCCCGCTTATGGGCTTTATGTATCGATATTCCCATGGACTCTGTTATCCCCTGCGTCCATCGTTTACGTGGTCGACCTCTTTCTCTGCTTCCCTCTGGTCTGTACATCATTGCTTGTTGTGGTATACTGTTATCTGGTAACCTACTTGCATGGCCAAACCATTTGACTTGCTGCCTTCTAATAAAATCTAGTGCAGATACAACCCTCACTTTAGTCCTGATTTCTTCATTTCTGATCTTATCTAGTGGTTGTAGAAAGTGAAAAAATAGGTCTGAACTTGGATAATAGGAGGACAGAAGTAATGGTAATATCAAAGAAATAGATCGTGCCTAAATGTACATTTATGTACTTGATGATATTTAGGGGCAAGCGCATAAATTCAAATATGTGAGCACACGGATAGCAACAGATTTAATATGTATCACAGAGATAAAGAACATATCCGGACAAGCAGAAGCTGTATGTACTTGTCTTTGGAGGTAGCTAGCTTTGAACTCAAGCGTAGCTCACGTACACATTATTACCTCTCATGCACTGGACTGATTTTTGCGTGTACTTAGCTTTTCCTTTTATCAGTGTTCCTCGCCCTCAGGCGAACCTACCCCGTCTTCAGAGATACTTGTAATTTACATCTCCTAGTCAAGGACGAGAAGTCAACATTTTAGTCCAACTGACCAGCGTACGGGTTGAACCCACTACCTCGGCATCAGCACACTGGATGTTAAAGACTTGAACGTTCTTATGCTTTCGGCCAGGCTGACCTAACATTAAGAATATGCAGTAAACCCCGGTCATTGGAAGTTAGAAGCAGAATTATGTCATGCTACGTATACTTAGTTTTAACATCCCGGGCAATACATAAACAAGCACACAAATCCATAGATATTTCGGAGTTATGGTTTTATAGAAGAATGCTGAAAATTCCTTGAGCAGCCAACATGAGTAATCTTAGCATTATGAAAAGGGCTAAAATACGTGTTGAATGATGATAAAACACATATTGAAAGAGGCTAAAACACATTTTGAAAGATGATAAAACACATATTGAAAGAGTATAAAACACATTTTTAAAGATGCTAAAACACATTTTTAAACAAGCTAAAACACATTTTGAATGAATCTAAAATACATTTATGAGGAGACTAAAACAGATTTTGAAAGAGGCTAAGACACAAAAACAACTTTTCACAAACACTTGAAAGAGTCGTCCTTTTTTGGCCACATTACGAGGATACAAAAACCAGATATTGTGACAACTGGAAAGATATGTGGAAAGAAAAAACAGAGGAAGACAGCGGGAAAAAAAATCTTGACTGTCGTGTGACATCACACCTGGGTGTCTTAGCACACAAACTGATGCTTGCCGCAAGATGCGGGGAATCATGATCACCCTCGTCTGCCTGCAAGGCACTTGATGGTGATGTAAACAAAAATAGGGGAACAAGTATATATTAAAAAGAAATACAAAAGGCAAGACGAGCTTTCATAGCGCTGGGAAGTTTATGGAAGCCATATGGTTTAAAAGACAAAAATGGGAATATGATAAATACTAATGAGGAAATGTGTAACACATGGAAAGAATACTTTCTTGAATTACTAAGTTGTGAAGCTCCAAGTAACACTTTCCCACAGGAAGCGGTTCTAACGTGTGAACCACAAATTGAAGAATCTGCTTTTGAAGAAATCCTATATGTAATAACACGACTTAAAAACAATAAGGCGACTGGGGCTGATGGAATTGCTGCTGCATTTATAAAGGCAGGCGGCCATGCATTACATCTAAAGCTATACGAACTAATAATAAAAATCTGGAGGACAGAAGAATTACCCCATGACTGGAAAGAGTCATTATTGAAACCTATCTTTAAGAAAGGAGACAAGTTCCAATGTGAAAATTATAGAGGAATATCACTCTGTCCATAAGCTATACGATACTATCCGCCTTATTACTAAATAGACTCAAACGATATTCAGAAGATAAATTAGGTGACTGCCAGGCGGATTTCAGACAAAACATATCAACAATAGATCAGATATTTATCTTACGACAAATAGCCGAGAAAAATTGGGAATATATAAGAGATCTCCATAACATTTTTGTGGATTAAAACAAAAGGCCGATGATAGTGTCCATAGGAATAGTCTATGGAATGCTATGCAGGAATTTGGAATACCAAGGAAGTTAATGAACATGACCAGACTATGCATGGAAGATACTTATAATATAGTAACATATAAAGGCAGGAAATCAGACCCTTTCCAAATAACATCTGGCTTGAAACAGGGTGATGCACTATCGCCGCTCCTTTTCAATCTGGCTCTAGAGAAAGTTGTAAGGAAGGTAAAGGATTAATGTGCTATTGGAGGAACATCCAGACTGCTTGGTTATGCAGATAATATAGATATTATAGTGGGAAAGGAACAAAAGACATTGGAAATATTGACTCACTTAAAGGAAAAAGCTCAACAAATGGGGCTGGTTATCAACCAAGATAAGACAGAGTATATGGTAATTTTAAGAGAAGAAACGGATAAAAACTCTGACCACATACAAATAGATAATATGACCATTAAAAGAACGGAAACATACACATATCTGGGTACAATCTTCAACTGCCCCAACATAATAAGGGAAGAAATACAAACTAGAATCAACTCTGGAAATAAGATATACTATGCACTACAACATCTGCTAAAATCAAATGCGCTATCTCGTAACACCAACATCACAATATACAAAACACTGATCAGACCAGTTGTGCTGTATGGCTCTGAAACCTGGAGTACAACTAAAAGAGACGAAGCCTTGTTCGAAACCTTTGAGAACAAAGTTTTAAGACGCATCTTTGGGCCCAATAGGGTTACACAAAGTGGAGAGTGGAAAAGAAGAAGCAAGAAAGACATTTGTGATCTGTTTAAGTCCCCGCTAATCACTGGTATCATGAGGGCTAATAGACTGCAATGGCTGGGGCATACAGAAAGAATGGAAGATAAAAGGGAAACAAACCTCGCTTACACTCAGGAAATAAATGACCGTAGACCCCGAGGCAGACCAAGAAGACGGTGGAGAGATAATATACAAACAGACCTACAAGCACTTGGAGTCAGCGACTGGCAAGAGAAGGTCAACCAGAGAGACGAATGGAGGCGGCTTGTATCTGCAGCAAAGAACCTCAATGGCTCGGAATGCTGAAGAAGAGGAAGAAGAAGAAGAAGAAGAAGAAGAAGAAGAAGAAGAAGAGGAAGAAGAAGAAGAAGAAGAAAAGATATTACATCTGATACCAAAAGTAGAATCTGTAACTCTTATATCATATCAGTACTACGGTATGAAATTGAAATACAGAGAACGACTAAACAATTACTAATAAACTACAATCATTGATGGATACCTGTGCAGAAAGAATAACTAAAATGTATGATATCATTACTCATGCGGAGCTTCTTGGGAGAACTAAACAAATACCAGTAAATCAAGAGGTGAGGACATGATGTTGCCGCTAGATGGGACACTGGATAGGACACCGGATAAACAGTCTCTCTCTCTCTCTCTCTCTCTCTCTCTCTCTCTCTCTCTCTCTCTCTCTCTCTCTCTCTGTGCACTCATTCATCCAAACATCTATCCATCATACATGCATCCAGCCTATCATCAACCTATTCATATTTCAACAATTCCCCCATCCATCTATTCATTCAACTATCCATCCATCCATTCATCTATCGATCCATCTATTCAATCTAACATCAACCTCTACACATTTCAACCATCCACCCACCAATCCATTTATTTAACTATCTGCTAATTAATTCAACAGTCCACCCACCAATATCTATCGATCGATCTAATCAATCATTCATCAGTCTGATCTTCCGGTTTCAAGATGGCGACGGACGGTCGTGTTGTTTTGTGTTCGTTAACTTTGTCGCGTAGGGGATGGAATTATTCATCTCTTGCGTGTAATTGGTGTGCCAGGATGTAAAACCAGGAGTTTATACTCAAGATCTGCGCGGGTGCTACGGAGTTCGTGCATCGAGCGAAGCCTTCCTTGAGTGAATTTTCAGCAGCGTGTGTGGTTCTCAGCAGTCTGTGTTTACGTTTTTTCAACATGGCGGAACAACGTGTGTTTTCCGAGGGTTCAGCAGTCAACATAACGAAGCGGCGTGGTAGCCGCGCAGGGAGGAAGAAACAAGGTAAGCGCGGTGGTTTGAGGCGTTTTAGACTCAAGTGTCACCGTCTAGGACTCAGGAACATCCGTATTCTATATTGGAACTGTGCCAGTGTAAAACAACGGGGCTCTATTTTAGAAACCCTAGTTTACAGGAACGACATTGTAGCACTCCAGGAGACGAGACTGGGCGATCAGCCACTCCGAATTGCCGGCTTCAAATGTTTCTACAACAGACGACATCTGGGAACGGCGATTCTCGTTCGCGACAGCATGGTGGCGTCAGAGCTAGACATGTCCAGTTGGGACAGTGACGATATACAAATACAGGCGTTGAGAGTTCATTCCAGTGTACCATTCGTGTTGGTGAATGTTTATGCCCGCAATGGGAGTATGGACGCCCAGAAGTGGCAGTGCTTAAGTGGCATATTAGGCCACGAGAGGAATGTTATTTTCTGTGGTGACTTCAACGCTAAAGGCAGATCATGGGGAAACACTTCCTCCAATACACAAGGGGAGGAGCTCGAGACTGCACTGGAAACCATCGACCTGGTTTGTATCAACAGTGGCTGTGTCACTAGGACAGCAAGCCGTCCAGGCGATGAGGACAGTGCTATTGATCTGGCGCTAATTTCACCTTTACTCACTACAGTGTGTAGATGGGGTGTCCTAGGACACCATGGCAGCGACCACCACCCTTGCAGCATATTGGTGGAGAAAGGCAGAACCAGGCAGCACAAGCTAAAGGTAAAGACGTTCCAGTATGACAGTACAGGGCAAGATGTGGTGAGTAAAATAAGACGTGACAAGCGCAGAACGTTTCAGGGCAGGAAAAAAAGCTGGGAGCAGCCACCGTGGTGGAGTTTCGAGGTGGATAAGGCGTGGGTGGATAAGCGTAGTGCTGTAAGGAGATGGCAAAATGCCAAGAAGAACAGAGCTGGTCATCCTAGTCCCTGCTTGCACTTAGAAAGAGAGATGCACACAAAAGTAAGCTATTTCAAAAAACTGGTCACGGTGGTTAAAAGGGAAAAATGGGCAGAGGTGTGTCAAAGGGTAAGCACAGACAAGTCACTGAAATTGTTCTGGCGACTACATAAAAGCATGAGTGGTGTAGTCAAGAATAAGAGCATTTCTGACTTCCAAGGTGCTGACCTCATCTGGCAGAGGACTGACGAAGACAAGGGCAAAGCCCTCTTTGAACGCTACCTTGAGCAGGGCAACCAGACAGACATGGGAGGTCGAAATCTGGCCAAGGAGGTCACCTCAGACAGATGCAAGGCCCAGAACACTCCGGATGAAGACACAGTGACAGTGAAAGAAATCAAGGCTGTGCTTCGACGATCAAAAAACAGTGCTCCAGGTCCTGATGGCATAAGATACGACGACATAAATAGGTGTACCGACAATGAGCTAGAGAAACTAGCAGACATGTACAACAACAGTATAGGGAGTGCTAGCATCAAGGAGGAATGGTTACACAGCTATCTGATTCCCTTGCCGAAGCCTGACAAAGACCACAAAAAAATTCAGGGATATCGAATTATAACCATGCAGAATACAATAGGCAAGCTGCTGGAGAAGGTAATTGCCAGGAAAATATCAAGACAACTAGAGAGGCAAGGTGTTTTCCCACCTAC
>OY992878.1:41359455-41436955 GCA_963921405.1 Cepaea hortensis | reverse complement strand
ACGAGACTAGTTAGTTATCTCTTCAATGTTTACCTCTTTAAAGAAATGGAAGGGAAACATAAATAAAAAATTTCAACGGGTAAAGGAAATGTTTACGTTTAAAAAATTGTTAGTTTTGTAGTAGATGCTGCCACCACAGTATGAAGTGGTGGGTCTTCACCTATTCAAGTCCACCAGGTGGGGTGGCCAGTCCTCTCTCTTGTCTGCTTTCCTACCCACAAAAAATTCCCATAAATTGTCTGCTTTCAATTTTATGAGGATTGCTAGAAGCCAGACAAAAACACAATTCTGTCTCTACTGGGTATTGAAACCGAACTAATGTTTTGGCACGTTAATGCATTAGCCACTCTACCAGTGTAGCTTGCTTATGTTTAGTTGGGATTAATGAATATTACACCCAGCTTGACACCAACAATAACCATAGCTCCAATAGAAACATCTGCACAATGTTTAGTCTAGCACGAGTTATTATATTAAACGCATACGGAATTAGACATGAAAATAGGATCGAGGAAGCCTGGAAGACGGCATAGTGAGTACAAATAACTGAAGCAAACATTTTTCTCCAAACCATCTCAGAACAACGTACAAGAACATCTAATGAAACAGGAAGAGGCTGATGAAGACCAACAACGATTAGGCGATTCTAGTCTATTCAAACTGAAGGACTTTAGTTTAAATCTTAGACTACCGTGGGGTTAACGTACTCCACACACCAACAATATCAGTGTCTATGTGTTTAGTATTTCAGCCAAAGAAACCTGTCCGCTTCGTATGATATATAACTCTGCAGTTTGCACATCACGAAATGCAGCCAATTTTGTCAGGCAAGAAATCGTACAATATATTATAGCTTCTGTGTTTAGTTTAGTTTAGTTTAGTCGTTGGATCAACATCACGGCACACGGTTTAATCCATAAGTGCGCCGTTTTTCTCCTAACTCAAACCTGAGTCTGGAGAAACTCAGGTCAATGCACGAACTCCGTTGCATCGGCGAGGATCCTGAAATACTTTGGGTAGATTTTTAACTCGAAATTTTGCCCGGGCAGCGCCATTAGGCTACTCTTTTTCGATTTCCAACTGCCAAGGGATTTTTTACGTGCGTAACAATACACACGGGCGTCCGATCTCACTACCCAGAGACCAGGGGAAATTTTATTACTGGAAGTCCAGGTGGATTTTTTAAATAAATCCCGGTCCTCACCGGGGCCTGAACCCGGGACCTACAGCACTCGAGGTGGACACCATACCTCGAGACCACGTTTACATTCAATAAAGTAATACTTTGTTTTGAAAAAAAAAAAGAAAAAAAGAAAAAGAAAAAAAAACAATATCAACAGCAACACCCAAAAAACCTTAATTTATGAAATAAATTATGGAAACTGGTGAAATCCATGAAGCACAAAGAACCTAGGAAGAAACAAATGACAATTAAACAAAGAAACTTCATGCATTCAGGAAAAAAAAAACCCAGGAAAATACACCGATGGAACATTACGCTAGTACATATTATATTTATGTCACCACAGGACACAAAAGTTCAGCTAAAGAAGAGCAGACATATAATAATAACACAGAGCTAGCAGCAAAATATATGATGGAAAATGTAAAAAAATGGGAAAAATGAAACAGGCAATGGTAGTCTTGATAAAGAAGAAACCACCAGGAAATGATAGAAATACAAATGAAACGCCAATAGGACTTCGTACTAATGCAAATAAGAAACTATTATTATAGTAAAAGAGAAATGGCCCCATAGGATAGGAAATAAGCTCTACTAATACCAGCCCTAAAGAAAGGAAAAGAACTGGCTGAAACAAATGGCTATCAGTCTACTTAGCTGTGTAGGGACATTAATGGATCGCTTTATCATTAGCAGACTAATGTAGCGTCTGGAAGAAAAACCACTCCACAATAAGCAGGGTTCACAAAGTATTGACAGGCTGAAGTCCAAATAGCTTACATAACTCAGGAATATAGCGCCTGGAAGAAAAACTCCACAACAAGCAAGGTTCACAAAGTACTGACGGGCTGAAGACCAAATAGCTTCCATAAATCAGGAAACAGAGATTTCGTAAATGCATTTGATAAAGTTTGGAAGGAGGGGCTAAAGTAAAAATTGCGAAAAATGCAGGTGTTCGGAAGGATGAAAAGACCGAACAGAATTGATTAAAAAAATCAAGGACAAACCAGCAAGAAGATGATATTGGAGCAAAGTGTTCCCCAAGTAGGAGTTTTCTTGTCAATATTATTCCTCCTCTTCATCATCGTGTGCCATGAAGATAAGCGTGGGCGGTCATAATTTGCCATCTCAGTCTTGTAGCACTTTCGTTTTGAGGTCACGATTATGCTATGTGGCCGACGTATTTATCTCTTCGACTGCCTGCGTCGTTTTTTAAAATGAAAAGGTATGGGTGCCGGTCGTTCAGAAAGCAATAGCAAACTACTGAACGAAAACTTGCCCAGGAATCACGAACAGCCACAACATGCTGGGGTTGACTGACACGTCCGTGAAGGATTTGCAACTAATTAACTACCTTTGTTCTTTACCCATTATTATTGCCAGCGTATCCTAGTGATATTAAGTTTATTTCTCTTTATAAAATGCCGAACAAGCCTTGAATGCCATCGTCTAATTTCTTTGATCAGATTTGTTTCTTGTAGGACCTTTTCATTCTTTGTTCTATCCGTTCATGATATTCTTTGCATTTTCCTCAGAAACCACATTTCCACTACCACTAGATGTTTCTCAGCTTGTCTGCTTATTGTCATGTCTCACACGCATATAACAGTATTGGTTCATCTATAACACGTCACCGCTATTACTCATAGCACATATAAATGACGTAAACAATACGCTAATCAAGGAACATACCTCCAACAACGCCGACCATTTATCCATGAAGACTTCTGAAGAATACAGTAGTGCAAGTTTACAATAGGATGCACTAAGCCCTATTAATGCTGGAAGCATGGACAGCAAATAAGGCTAATGAAAATAAATGAGGAGAAAACAATATAGTGGGTGTTATCCCTGTCAAAATAAATCACAGCACTCTAAGCTATTGTTGCATGGTAAAATATTGAACCAGGAAGACAATCCAAACTGCCTAGGTGTCACATTTGATTGTCGTCTGACATGGAAAACATACTTGGAGAAACTTCGAACAAGAACAAGGCAAACAATTACAATCATGCAACATCTTGCAGGTATAACATGGGGAGCAGATGAGAAAGTTGTCAGGAAGCAATATACAGTAAAACATCGGTTTTCGTCGATAATCCGCCCTAAAATCGGCGAAATCCGAAACCGACGAAAACCTATGCAATTGTTTTCATATGAATCAATGTAAATCCTATTAAGTCGTTCTTGAAACTCCATAATACATACCAAAACACATTTTAAAGAGAATAAATATAGTGTTTAATACTATTTTTCGGCCCCAGACTTGTCCGAAATCACAACTTCGCCGTGCCTAGTAACACTGTGTATACCAGTGCGCCCTTGAATGTTTCAAACCATCCTCTGCTGGCTTAAAATCACTAAGTACACTATCACTCGTCCCAGGAATTTTCTTAATAAGATCGGCATACACAGTCTTGCCTTTTCACATATGATTGCCTCCGAAACAGTATCGCAATCTAACTGGTTTTGATTTATCCAAACTAATAACTGTTTGGCATCTTCATTTGTTTGCGATCTCTGTTTCGTTATCACATTCATGACTTTCGCTACATTAACCTCCTTTATTTCTTCCTTTTTCGTCACAATGGAACTTATCGTGGCTGGCGACTTCCCCTTTCCGTACATGCGGCCGATTTCAGCAATCATTGTGCCACTCTCGTATTTTATTATTAGCAGGTTAGATGCTGGCACAACGAAAAACAACGCCAAGTAATGCTCACAAAAAAACAACAAAAAAAAAACGCCAAACTGAGCAGAATAACGCGTGGGTCATTTTGGTTTTAGCAAAATTAGCAGCGAGGTCATGTGGCAGGCAGACGAAATCCGAGGCAACCGTCAAAAACCGAGACACGTTTTTCGCGGAGAAATCGACGAAAACCGAAACCGACGATAACCGAAGGCAATGAAAACCGAGGTTTTACTGTATAGGGTGACTGAGGCCAATACATGATTACAGTATTACAGCTTGGGCAACAGCAGCTAAGTCACACATGACAAAATAATCAACGTCTAAAATCAAGAAATGCGAATCATAACTGGGAGCATGAAATCAACGCATATTAACAATCTGGAAAAGATTACATATCCTCGACCCATGCAAGATAGAAGTGAAAGGAGAGCACAGTAACAAGCAATAAAAAGACTGACTGACACCCTATGTTCCTTGGCGTTAATGGTCTTGAAGGGAGGAAACTAAAGCGTAACAGCTTTGAAGAATCGGTACAAAGATAGACTTATCCCATACTCAACATACCAACATCCAAACCCAGTAACAATGGAAACAGATTCCCAGCCTGGAGACAACAGCGCCTGCTAAGATGACAGAAATCATGTCTGGTATCGAGAAAAAGAACACCCCCAAAAGAATAAAACAGAAATAAAACAACCGTAAACTAAGCACGTTACTCAAGTTTGGACCATTGCCTGTGCAGAAATATTTTTAAACATAAAATGGAGGTGGATGAATTCTCCTGAATCTTAAGATGGAGCAAAGAGGATACAGTCAGTGGCAACTGTTACATTATCAAGACACTCCATAGCAGAGAAAGAGCCTTGACAATTGCAGCATATATGCTGTTGAAAAAGAAACAAAACGAAACAAATAAATCTCTTAATAGAAGCGAAGTCAGTTGTTTCAATGCCGAAGAGCAGAAACTTGCAGAAACAAATGACTCAAGGGCAACTCCCCATGAACAACGTCAGAAATCCAAAATCATTGTAAAAAAAAAGGATCACTTTACATTACAACAAGCCTGAAAATGAAAAAAACCGACAAGATTGACAAAGGAAGGTTGAAAACTATCTACACCTGATATAGACATAAGCAAAGATGAGGCCAAGCCATTTATAATAAAGAATTATAGAGTAGAGAGAAAATCAAAACATCCAGGTTACCAGAAAGATGAAGCATAGTACAAACTGCACCGAGAGAACAAGTAACAATCTTAAAACAGCACAGGAAACAATAGAGTGGAACATTACTTGCTTAATCAACTAAAGATAGAAGATACTGAAGAATGTGACTGTAGAACAGCTAAATACTTGTTGCATGTATGTCCTCCATTTGCCGTGTTCGTCATGTGACGTATGATTTTTTGAGGAAGTTGAATATTCGATGTTGGCGGTGATAATCAGCAATAGTCTCTCGAAAATAAGTATTGGTATGTCTACTTTTAGTTTCGCATGTTTCATGCTTTCACATATGATCTTCACTGTTTCATCCAAGAGAACGTTGGTAAATAAAAAGGCCATAACAATGGATGCCACGTGGTTATGTGGTTTAAGATACATTATATCTAATAATTTAACCAGTTGGAATGTGTCTGTGAGTATTTTGGATTGAACGAATATCGCACTGGCTTTAACATTTCGGTAAGCCATTTCACCATTTGGTGATGGGCTGAGTTGAATATGAATAGAATCGGTAATATTTCTATCACGGCCTTGCGAAGATTAGGTAGGCCATACAATTAGGGAGTTTTGGAGCCACCCGGAGCACTTTTTTTATGTTTCTTTTTTAACTCTGCGGTCGTCTCACTGATGAATGTGCCATTTACAAATGACCAGATTTCTTTCCTCATTTTTTATGCATCCAGATCTTCTGACTTACTTCCTTAAGGACCTGACTGGAATGTAGAATGATCAAATAAAACACAATCTTCCATTTTAGATTGTTAGTCTGACCTGTCCGTTACTATTTCTTCTCAGTACATGGGGAGTGCGACACATGTACTGTACCCCAGAGGTCGGTGTGCCCTATTTTCGGCATGCATTTGCGTAAGGTTTGCATTCTGTTGACAGATTTCACAACGAGCTTCAGCCACCCATTGGTGTGTTTATTTCCTAACAAGTTTGCCATGACAGTGGCCTTACAGAAGGCTTACTTTTTGCTATTCACATTAGGTACGGTATGATGTCTAGCTCGTTTCCTGTTGTATACACATGTAAATAGTCAACACCGTGAGACGTACCCAATATGCCGGGGTCAGAGGCAGACGCGCAACCTATGACCTACTTCTCCCCACCATATTGCTCTTTTATGTATACATTTCTTTTTTTCGTATCCTTTTTACAGAACATCAAATCACCTGTGAAATGCGTTTACTGCCCCTTAGGCCCAGACGCCGATGTAGATATAAAGACAGACGCAATATAAGAGTGTGTTTTGTTCCTTTATATAACCTCTATATAGAGTAGATAGAAACAAGCTGTGGGAAATAAGTAAAAACTTATAAAACAACAGTGAATGCATAGTGAGAGCAACTGGAGGACACTCAGAAACCTTCACCATAAGATCCGGAGTACGACAAGGTTGTATCTGTCCCCTCTCTTGTTCATACATTCATTAGCACCTTGCCGTCTTGACAGACGACAGTTTGTGCTTCAAAAAGGCATAATAACTTTTACCCATGGTGGTAGCGAATGTGGATGTTAAGGCCAATTCGCGCTGTAAATGTTCGTTCACAGTGGGTGCATGTGAACACGTGGTCATTTCCACCATCATGCACCATCTTACGTCTCACACGTTCGGTTTGTGGCTTATCTGCATTAATTTTCTCCTTTGTCTTTATTCCATTTCTGATGTTTGCCCTCCACGCAACACGTTCAGCGGCGACTTGCTGCCCATGTGCATTATCAATACCTGTATCAATCATGTCCCGCTTACACACATCTTTGTATCGCAGTAGAGGCCGACCCTGAGATCTTTTATCCATCTGTATTTTACCAAAAAAGATGTCCTTTGGTATTCTACCATCATCCATCCTCCTAAGATGTCCTATCCATCTAAGTCTACGAAAACTGAGCATGGAATAAACTGTCACACAACCTGATCTTTCCAATACCTCAGTATTTGTGATTTTGTCTTGCCACTTAATACCAAGAATTCTCCGCAGACACCGCATATGAAAGCTGTTTAAACGTTTCTCTTGGTGTGAGTAAGTTGTCCAGGTTTCACTGCCATAAAGAAGAGTATTAAGGACACAGGCTTGATAGACAAGGATTCTTGTTTTGGCATTAAGCTTCCTGTTCTCCCAGACTATTTTTCTTAACCTATTCATTGTTGTTGCTGCCTTACCAATCCGGATATTGATTTCCTGATCTAGGGATAATTTGCTATTTACCACTGATCCTAGATATGTAAAATGGTCTACCATCTCTAGTTCGGCGTCGTCAATAAAGATTGATAGTACCCCATTTGCACCTTGTGACATAATTTGTGTCTTCGGTTTGCTAATTGTTAAACCAAATTCAGAACAAGCATTGGAGAATGCAGATAGTAGACATTGTAATTCTTCCTAAGAGTGGGTCGTAACTGCAGCATCATCTGCAAAAAGCAACTCTCTTATCAGTACCCTCCTAATCTTGGTCTTGGCCTTCAATCTCTTGAGCATTGTAAAGGCCGCCATCTGAGCCTGAGTGAATGTATATACCACTATCCTAATCACGAAAGGCATATTTCAGTAGACGTAAAAAGTATATTCCAAAGAGTGTGGGAGCTAGTACACAACCTTGCTTAACTCCACTCTTGATTTCAAACTCTTCAGAAGTTGCACCATCAAACTTGATTATACCCTTCATGCCTGTGTGGAACGATTCCAGAAGAGTTGGTGGGCAGCCAATCTTCTTTAGTGCCTTGAACAAACCCTCCTGACTGACCAAATCAAATGCCTTTGTGAGGTCGATGAAGACAATAAATGTGGTTGATTCTATTCACGGTTCTTTTCTGGTCACTTATTGCGACAAATGCAAGAAAAATGATGTGAACAGAACATATATAGACATCATATGTAAAGAAACCAGCCAAACAACAACAACAACAACAACAACAACAACAACAACAACAACAACAACAACAACAACAACAACAACAACAACAACAACAACAACAACAACAACAAAAACACCAACAACAACAACAACAACAAAAACAACAACAACAAAACTTTATTTAGAAAAGGTTAAGAATTGGGCACGCAGGCCCGTCTAACATTCTGCCCGTTTATCACTCTCTTTCATACATTATACCATTCACACATCATTCAAGGCTAACTGAAAACAGCAACAATATAAAAGATATGCATTATAAAGGCATGTGGAAAAATAAAAAATCAATACAACACGACTCAGTAATAGTACTAACTGGTGTGGCACTTGTTATTAGCTATGTGGAATATACTGGCCTACGAAAAGGAGACTGGCTGTTATACTAGGGTTTTATTATTATTATTATTACTTCTATTATTAAGGGGGAAGGTAATCCGTACTGAGATAGTGTTCAAATAATTTGCGATTATATGTATAGGGATTGGTGATGTCTTTTATTTCATGTTGAAGATTGTTCCACAACTGAGCGGCAGAGTACGTTACGCTTGTTTTGTATAAGTCTATCCTAGACTTCGGAATGTGTAATATATTTAATCGTTTACTGTGTCTAGCATTATATTCAAACAATGGCCAAAGGTAGTTTGGGGCATTCCGATGTAGGATTTTGTGAATTAGTTTGGCCTTATTGAAAAGACGTTTGCGGAGTGGTAGTAACTGAAAGCGTTTATGCAGGCTAGGATTGTCAGTTAAATGTTTGCTATAAATTAAACTCATGGCCCGTTTCTGGAGTGAGTAAAGTCGCTTGGTGATTGAATTGGAACAACCGTCCCAGATTGTAGAGCAGTGGTCAAAACATGTCTGTATGTGAGACGTATAGAATATTTTCCTTGTGTCCTCATCAAGGAAATTTTTAATTTTGGCGAGTTGGTAGACTTTTGTCGCTGTTTGTTTAGTGAGCGCTTGAACGTGAGGATTAAAGGTTAGGTTTCTATCAATGATGAGGCCTAATGTTTTGTGCTCAATTACACTTTCTACTGGCATGTTATCGATGTGAAGTTGAAGTGATCTGTGTGAATTTAGAGTCTGAAGTCTTTGTCTGGTTGTTAATAACATAGATTTTGTTTTAGTGATGTTAATTTGCATACGGTTCGCATAGCTCCACCTAACTACATTGTTTAATTCTTGTTGCAAAGACGACTCCAGCAAATTACTGCTTTCAGCGTTTGTATACACTGTACAGTCGTCTGCAAATAGATCGCAGGACGACGAAAGATGCAAAGGTAGATCATTAATATATATGGCAAATAATAAAGGGCCAAGAATAGAGCCTTGCGGTACTCCAGTATTGAAGGTAGTGGTTTGGGACAGAGATTTATTGTATGATACTACTTGATTTCTGTTTGACAGAAAAGATGTTATTAGCGTCACAACATTAGGGCCAATTGTCATTGTCTCTAGTTTTTTAATTAAAATGGCATGGTCTATCATAGCAAATGCTTTTCTGAAACCGATAAACACAGCTCCACATAGAATGTTGTTATTTATATTCTGGTGCCAATTTTCTATCATGTTTGTTAGGGCCGTATGGCAAGAATATTTTGGTCGAAATCCTGATTGACTGTCAACTATAAGCTTGTTACGATCTAAATACTGTAATGTTGTTACCTTATGGATGTGTTTTTCTAGTGGTTTAGATAGTGATGATAGTAAAGAAATGGGTCTATAATTGTTCGGGAGACCATTGTCCAATGAACCAGATTTAAGGAGTGGATACACTTTAGCGATTTTGAGAGCTGATGGAAAGTGACCTTTGGTGAGACACTGATTATATACATAGGTTAGTGATACACAGATCACTGGTGCAGCACAGCGGAAAATCCGACTGCTGATTCCATCTAACCCAGATGAGTTTGTGTTTTTTAGTTTACTGAGGTAAGTGAATACTTCAGTGACTGTCATTAGCGGTATGTCAGAAAGGATATCTCGGAGGTACCTGGTCTGGCAAAACGATGACAGTAAAGATAAGTTGCAAGGAGAATTTGGTATTGTAGCCTTCAACTGATCTATGTCATTCTGAAAAATGTTACTGAATTGGTTGCATGAAATAGGATTTGATGTTAATGAGTTTGAGTAGTTATGCTTGTTTGTCAAGGTGTTAATTGCCTTCCATATATCCTTACTATTTGTTTTATCCATTACTAAGTTCTTAAAGTAATGTTTCTCTTCTTTTCGTATGGTATATTGAACTTTGTTTCCAAGAGTACGGTATGTGCTGAGATCCCGCTTTTTATGTGCCTTATCTCTGTCTCTCATAATTTCAAGAATTTCCTGGGTGATCCAAGGTGGTTTGACATGAGGTTTTACTCGAACTTCCTTGATTGGCACATGTCTATCAAACACATCAATAAAGATCTTCATCCAGGATTCCAGAGCATCATCCGGGTCTGGAAGTTGATAAACATTGTTTAGAGGTGAACTGAGCAAGTCCTGTAAAAATGCGTTTTGGTTGAAATTTTTGTAGCTTCTATATTTTACAGTTATGTGTTTATGCTTAGGAGTTTTAATTCCTTTATTAGACCATGTGCAGCATATTGGGTAGTGATCGCTCACTGCACAATTGGGCACGGTGCATTCTATGATGTTGTCCGAGCAAGTTACATAAATGTGATCTATAAGTGCTGAAGGTGAGTTTGTTACTCTAGTATCTTGTTTTACTATTTGTTGGAAGTTGTATGATGCAATTATATTTCCCCAAATTATATGGGATTTGTTGGTGTCAATGTTAAGTCTCCGTGTAGTATAATTTCCTTCCCGGAAGCGAAAACCACATCCATCATGGTAGTGAAGTTTTCGTAACTAACGTGTCCAGCCCTGGGATTTCGATAGATGTAGCCAATTATTAGGGGTGTGCGGTTTCGAAGTTTTAACTCCAACCAAATACATTCTATTCTAAGTTTCAAAGTCTAGCCTACGGTGGACATTTAGTAGATTAGAAACATAGGCTACCATGCCTGTCTCTTGTTTCCTACAGGGATCTCTTCTAAAAACTTTGTACCCTTTAATAGAGATGTCCTCATCTGAAATGTTTTCATTTAGTCTACTTTCACTAAGGCCGAATACATGAACATTTTGATTAAGAATAGAAGATAACTCTGGCAGCTTGTTGAATAAGTTGCATATGGTTAAGTGTCCAAAACGTTTTCCTGATTTATTGAGCCAATGTTGCCACTTCTCAGACATTTCACCCAAGAAGTAATTGTAAATTAGTCAAAATTAGGTAAAAATACAAGATCAGAAAAGTACACAATTACATTAACTTACAAAATACCAGTAATAGAAATCGATATTTAAATGACAATATTATAGCGATATAACTAATGAGACCAACAAGTATAGTGCAAATACAGAACAAAAAGAATTAAAGCGTATGCACATACAATTAATTAGCTCGAACTACTTCGCAAGCTATGTAACCAGCTGCTATCCGAAAGAATGAATAAATGACTATACAAGTCAATGTTCCTGTTTAAAGTTGGGTATCCCACACGGGAGATAAAACGCTAAAAAGTAAGCAATTAAAGTTCGAGGAGGAAGCTCTTTTCCTGGTATATTGTGTATAGGGCTCAGTGTTTAATACATATCCTATCTTACAGGTCTGTATTGTAGAGACATCATAAAAGCTTGATTCAGTGCGGCCGGACTAAATTGCATCAAGTGTAGCAGTTCTGGATTCCAATAATGCGGTACCTGTTGTTGTCTGATAGATCGCCCATTGTTGGCGTAAAGTTCTGGACTCCAATGATGCGGAACTTCCTGCTGTCTGCTAGGTGGCCCATTTGTGGCGTGAGGGGGCTGTGTCAAAGTGGTATTACTGCCGTGTGTGTGTGTGTGTGCCGATGTTTGCAACGCAGGTTTCTTACAGGGGAGGGCAGGAAAACTATTGTGGTAGTTATCTCCTTCCCTTGCTAAGATAGGGGTAGGAAGGATGGGCTGGTTTATTCTTGGTAGCATGTGTGATTCTTGAGTGGCCGGAGGTCGGGGGTCAGATGTCAGCAGACGTTTACCTGATGAAATGGGGGAGTTTCGGTTGGCCTGGGTTAGCCTTGGTTCTTCAGAAATCAATGTTTTTCGCATATGTGTGTTGGTCAGACTTTGTGCCCTTTCAGGGTATTTAATGTTCTTTGCAAGCAGACTAGTTCCTAATGTGGATGGGTGTATTTGGTCTCTGTACAATCGTTTCTTTGGTACTCCTGTCTGTGATGTGAAGAAGGGTGTGTTGTTGATTAAGTGTACATGATACCGATTGCAAAATGTCTCTAGGGTGTTATTGTTTATGTCGGCCAATTGACGTTGAGAGCCATAACTTGGTGGTATGATGGAGGAGAAAAAAACTGTAGAATTTGGGAAAGTGTAACGTAGTAAGTCAAGTAGTGTTCTTAACTGAGAAATTGTTATACTTTGGTTTTTCATAGTGTCGTGTATTACTATATGAATCGTTGTCTTTTTAATGGCTGTATTAACCTCCAGTTTACGTATACTGTTTGTTAGTCTGTCTACGCCTGCACCTGGAAGCTGAATTGTTGCGACTTTGTCGGTGTCTGATAAGGACATGCGGACGCTGCAAATTCCCCCAATCAAAGCGTCGCCAATTATCACATTGTCAACTGCATGTTCTGTTTTCTAAACCACGTTTTCACTTCACATTCAACTTCGGCGTCATTTGCGAAATGTCTTCCGCCAAGGTAGGTTGTCAGTGGACTTAGCCCCTAGCGATTTCCACCTTTTTGGTCCACTGAAAACTCACCTTGGCGGGAGACATTTCGCAAATGACGCCGAAGTTGAATGTGAAGTGAAAACGTGGTTTAGAAAACAGAACATGCAGTTCTTCTTCTTCTTCTTCTTCTTCTTCTTCTTCTTCTTCTTCTTCTTCTTCTTCTTCTTCTTCTTCTTCTTCTTCTTCTTCTTCTTCTTCTTCTTCTTCTTCTTCTTCTTCTTCTTCTTCTTCTTCTTCTTCTTCTTCGGCGTTCATCCGGATTTTTTCCCCGGATGTGACTGCGTTGTACCTGTTTACAGCAGAGCTGCGTTCTTGCGCCGTTAGGCCGACACATCCGACTTCTGCGGGGAACATGCAGTTCTATGCAGCCGGTTTGGGAGGACTGATAAAACGATGGGATAAGTGCATCGATGTTGGTGGAAATTATATTGAGAAATAAAGGGACAATACATGTATAAAAATAAACTGGTTTCAAGTTGTTATTATATTTAGTTATGTTTCTACAGCCATTTGTGACTTACTTATCGACCTCCCCTCGTAATTAGCAAAGCAGATTAAATCAACATTATAGTCAGTCATGTGTGCTGTCGTGGGTCAGCATGACCGAATGGATACGAATGCTCACTCTTAAACTTCCGGCGTGCTGATGTCGTGTAGCGGTTCAACCCCTTCACCGGTCAGTTAGACTAAAATGTTGACTTCTCGTCCTTGACTTGAGAACATAAATTACAAGTACCTTTACAGTTAAATTAATACACGCGACAAATAGGAAAATTGCAGTTATAGAAAAATTTCAAGCGTACGAAAGAAGAAGAAAAAACAAGTACTTCTGAAGTCGGAGTGGGTTCGCCTGATGAAGAGAAACACTAGTCACTGGCAAAGTTAATCCACACGTAAAAATCAGTCCAGTGCACTAGATGTCGAATCACGTGTGTAGATTACGCTTGAGCTCAAAGCGAACGAACGCAAAAGAAAAATGTGCCTTGATTTGACATTTAACAGTATAAGTTCTTTATAGAACTTTAACACTCGTTAACAGAATGTTTTGCATTGGTAACAGCGGCATTCCAGTGGCTAGAGGAGACTACTGCAACACATGTTGTATTCATTACGGATTCAAAGAGTATGCTTAGCAAGGTGGAGTTAGGAATGTTTCGTGTGGAATGGCGCTCGTCGCTTCAGAGGTCACAGATTGTGAGAATTGTATGGATATTTTGCACTGGCCAAGCGGGTGTACGAGGGAATGAACAGGCTGATATCAGATAGTGGTGGGAACGATTAGTAGTATGACTCTTCGCTGGCTATTGAACGAGGGGACTGAGCACGTATGGGGATGTCCTGAGGCAGTGATGTCGGTTCTTAACTCAACTCAACTCAACTAACACTCGTTTTCTCACTGCAGTTGACAGCGTTTTATTGATCAGTAGGTCTTGCGAAAAGGCTAACTTTACCATTTCGATTCTTGTTCTAATCTCTGCGAGGCACCTTCCAGTAGATGACTGTTCCGAGATAGTTGAACCGATTGACTTATTTACGAATTGTACCATTTATTTGGGTGCAACATTGTGGTATTTCTTTTCTTTTGAAGACCACCACAATCTCCGTTTTTTTTACAAATTAATTCTAACCTTAGTTGTTCACTATGGACAATAACTACATCTGTTAAATACTGCAGGTCGTGTTCATTGTCTTTAATAATATTGTATTATCTACACATCGTATATTACTGATGTTATGTTCTTCGAGCCGGTCTCCTAGCCTAGGGATTTAGTCTTTCTGCGTAATCCCGTATACTCTCGTGAGTAACGTGATGTGCGCGAAAACGGTAGCGGTTCTCGCCGCGTCGGTAACTTAGGGGGTATGTGAGCCGGTCGCTCAGAAAGCAATGGCAAACTACTGAGCGTCGTCTTGCCTAGTACATCAACAGAAGCTGAAAAATGCTGGTGTTGACTGCAACGTCCTGTAAGGGAAATGCAAAAAAAAATGTACTTCCATGGCAATTCTTCTCATATCCTCAAAATTTCTTATATTTTCACTTTATAGGGAACAACTACCTGGAGACATGATACATCTCTCTTGATAGGCTGGTATTGACCTTCTTCAGTGACACATTTTAAGACAGCTTGTTTTTTCCACGTTATTATTTTAATAAGTCTAATGTTATTCCCGTAAATTTAAAGATCTTTACGCATCTTTATCATGCCGACGTTTCTTACTTTATCGAAAGCCTTTTTGTAGTCAATAAAGCAACGATGTAGGTTTTTGTGTATTTCTATAGAACACTCCATTAATGTTCTCACCAAATACACAGCATTTACTGTACCCTTGCCTTCTTCAAACCCACATAATTCTTCCACTATTTGTGTTGTATTTTCGTCTAAACTAAGGTAACAGTGAAACTGAAAAAATAACGGCTAAACAATCTTGAAAGTGTCTAACATATGACGAACAGAGAAAATTACTTAGGCCTACCTCAGCTCAATTTGAGTACAAGCTGTATGGAGATGTCAACAACCCCAAGCGGACTGCTGCTTTCTTTAAAATATATTCAGGACGACGTCTGAGTGTGTACGAAGAAGAAGAAGAAGAAGATGACGAAGAAGAAGGAATGTTGCAATCTTTCCGCATCTCATCAGTCAATCAATAAGGTGGCCTCTCCACAATGAAGGTTGGTTGCAATGTTCTCCAACACTGTCTGTTTCTCGACCTGACTGCACTTTCTGTCGGACTGCTGTTCGTCCATCTCTTGATGTTATCTTCCCACTTGTATCGCTGTCTACTTCATGCTCATTTGCCTTCAACCCTACCCTCCAGTATTGTGTTTATAAGAGTGTCCTAGCACTTTATAGAAATTCAAATATCTGGACACATATACAACATCAGCTGGAAGACTAGCACATATATAAAGAACATAATATGACCAGCAAAAACGGCATTTGAGGTTAGGCAATCCGTTCAGGCATGCTAATTAGAAACAATTTTAACATATGGCAGTCAAACTTGGACAATTAGTAAACACGTCACACATACAGAAACATCCCCAGAACCTTCAGAGTTGTGGTTTGACATAAGAATGCACAAATGCCTAGGACAACCAAAAAGAGTAAACTAAACGTTTTGATAGAGACTTAGATATCACAAACATAAGATATAAGGCGGTCATTTTCGGCACATTATGAGAAGGAAAAAAATAGTATATATTGTGACAGCTGTAACGATTTGTGGAAAGAAAGATAGAGGAAGAGAGCGAGAGAAAATTCTTAACAGTCTTGCGTCATGGCACGGAGAGATCTCAACACACATGTTGATATATGCTATCGGAGAACGCAAGAAGTGGAGACACATAATCGCCTATGCCATTTTTATGTAATGAGGAGAGACGCATTGGAGAACATCGTGACGACTGGAAAGATGAAGGGGAAGAGAGGGAGGGGCAGACCAAGAGACTTGATACCGGATAGTGAATACTTTACAGCTGCTGTTAACTTCCATGGTACTACCTGTGCCTTTTACCAGAAGCATGATCGCCAACGCTAGTTGGTAGTCGATAATGCACATTATGATGATGATAGCTACCACGTCGAGATTCGAAACTGTCACCTCCAGATGACAACACCGCCCCGCTACAGACCTATATAAAGTGTATATCACAAGAGGTTTCGACGACAATGTCATGAACACAGCCAGATCAGGGTTAGACGCTTGGGCTCGTCGCGCCCTAAGCTAGGACAGATTGGCCACCTATTCTTCCGTGCTTTGATGCCTATATAAAGTGATCGTCCTTCACACAACAGAGTCCTACAAAAAAAAACAAAAAAACATTGAAGATTCTACTGTGGGGGAAATAGTTTAATTTGTTTTATTATTACACGCAAATCACACCACAGATCATTCATACTACAAACTGTGCCCCTGTGTTTGCTTACGCTTCAGCAATACTTGTTTCCATAGCAACACATTGCGATTTTACAAAATCGATCCAACAATCAAAATGAAATAAATATTTTGGCGGGTTCAGGACAAATGAATATCACATTATTCATCGAGCAACACCAGTCAAATACTTTGTCCATTACAAGAAATAATCACCGCATTGATTATTGTATGGTTATGTATCAAATATTCATTAATCTCAGGGGTTAAAATCGATTACTTAAGGATGATCATCACAACTGACGTGGGTTATGCGGCTGGTGAGAGAAATCACATGCAAATACACACCTTTGTTTTGCTTCTTGAATAAAATATGCGACATAAAATTTGTGTGGAAATGAATATGGAATTATAGCTTGCGACATTAGCTCTTTATCTCGCATTCCGTGTATGTCAACTCCTGCAGTCATTGATGTTACTGGCAATTACTCTATCTCAGACTGTTGCTAACTTGAATCATTTCTTCATTTCCAGACAGTTCCTAATTCATCGCTTTAATAATGCAACTCCCAATGGCAAGGATTTATTGCATACAATCTTCTTCAACTGTCAAGTGCAGCTTTTGCTTGTTACGTTTTGCTTGGCATTTGGTATTTTCAAGCAACAACAAATTGGGTCAGAGAAAAGTTAAGGCAAAAAACAGGAGTGAAAGTTGAGTGATTTGGAACGAACAATGTAGTTGTTTCCCCTTGCCTTCCATGTTCACTTGCCTGTGGGATGCGTCTTCAACCATTAAATGTATTGCATATCCTTTACAGGACATCGCTGTCAACATCAGCATCTTTCAGCTGATTGTTGATTTCTTGGCAAGATTACTCGCAGTAGTTTTCCATTGCTTTCTGAGCGACCGGCTCCATACTCTCATAAGTTACTGGCGCGACTCGAACCGCTTCCAATTCTCGTGCGCTCACGTCAACCACGAGAGTATTCGGGGTTACGGAGAAAGCTGCAAACTCTCGGCCAGAGAGACCGGCCTTCAACCATTAGCAAGCTTTTAAGTTGCCAGAGTAAGTGGGAATCCTAATCTGTGGTGCTCTGGCTAACAGCAAAGATAACCCCAGAAATATCCAACAATCCCGATGGAGTAAAATTATACACAATAAACATTCCATGCCAAGTCCATAGACTACAGGTGGCCATTCAAATAACAATAGATATACATTTTAAAAATGTTGGTTCTGATTTACACTCATACAAGAAAAGAGAAGGACACACTAGACAATATAATCATTGAAAGCTGTAGGCACACCATAATTTAACATGATCACTTCTAAGTTACGAAATCACCTCCATGGTAATTAAACATCCGGCGTTCTGATGCTGAGTTTGCAGGTTCAACACCGTCACCGGTCAGCTGGACTAAAATGTTGAATTCTCGTTCTTGAATTGGGGACGTAAATTACAAGTACCCCCGAAGTAGTGGGTTCGCCTGATGGCGAGTTACACTGATAATAGCGACAACTAATCCACACGCAAACATCACTAGAAAAATTAGAACTTTTATTTCAAAAACTTTTAAATTAGAAGAATTAGAATTAATTAACACTAGAAAGTAATAGCACGTGTCCAAAGCGAGCAAACATAAAAAAAAAAAAAATTCAACAACTTCCACGGAAGAACTAATGTACTTCTGTTTATGACTAGTGAATTAAAAAGTGCAGTCACTGAACAGGGTATTTTAAGTATCAATACACGTGAGAAGATAAGGTCTCCCATCCGTCAGACAATAATTTTGGATACCAGTTTTCTGAGGCTGGATTGACCATGTGAATACTAAATAATCTCTTCAAGATGGAAATGAACTTACGATCACCGAGTCGACAGAGTACTCTAACCACCAATCTACTGCAACCCCTAATTTCTATATAAACGTCTATCAGGTTAATAAAATGGCTGAAAGCGAATTATTTCTAATCCATATCTGTTGGTCCAGGTTCATTACATGTAAACATATTTCCAAGTTTCAAATAAATGGTGCCAAAGAAAGCATTTCCCTGTTTCTGAAGATCGGGGCTTCTTAAACATTTTCTTCACTCAAGGAAGCCATTTTTATCAGATGAAAATTCGCAGGACCCCTCATTCTGTTATAATATAAATAAATACTAAGACTGTACATAATAATTGAATAAAAATACAATCTGAAAATGTACTTCGCCTGTTTATTTTACGACACCCCGGCTTTGAGAAGCCTTGGTTTATAGTGAACAATGGAAGATGGAAAGAACAGAAAGATCAGAAAGGAAAGAACTGGAAGATGATTGCACGGAATTTGTTTTGAAGACGCCATTTACAGGAGATTCTGGGAGGAACCACAGAGACATTTCGTGTGGCGGGTAAATAACTATAATGATTCGAGGGTGGGGGAGGGGGCGTAGGGGGTATTGGACAAATACGTGGATGAAACAAATATTTATGGCTAAGACAGAAGACTAACAACAAACATACACTAGGAGCAAATAACAACAGTAGGATAAGAACATTATACACGGTTTATTTTTAATGACTGTGCAGTGTTTGAAAATATAGCCGGTCCAAGTTTTGTATTTACCTATTATGTTGCATGAACTTTACAGAGGGTGAATACAACACCTGGACCGGCAATATTTTCAAACACTGCACAGTTATTTAAAATACACCCTGTAGATAACCTCTTGTAGATATAAAGTGTGGTGAGGGAACATATTTCTTAAGGGATTATATTCAAACAGAAAATACTAGAAGCCGGCAATGGCCAAATTAAATTAAGAGCATACAAGAAAGAAACAATGCGGTTTTATTGTATGAATCTATAAAATTATATTCATCAATAAGAATCAGACAAACAATTTTATTTGTCCATGTGATGAGAAGAGAGTCATTGGAGAAAATCGTGACGACGGGAAAGATGAAGGGAAAGAGAGGCATGGGAAGGCCAAGTGATATGATACCGGATGGACTGAGACGGTGGCATGAAGGAATATCATTAGCTGAGTTGATCCAGAAACCAAAGACCGAGAGCTGTGGAGAGACATGAACGCCTACGTCAGCTGGCAGGGCACTTGATGGTGATGAGCTCAATATGATCTGCGTGGCTTCTAAGTGAGTCCAGGGACTGGACATATAACCAAGCTCGTTCCCCTTCTTTGTCCCTGCTCTTGTACTCAGGGAGCTGTGGTGGCATAGTGGTTTAAGCCCTTCAACGCTAGATCAATGGTACAGGTTCAATGCCCTGTAGTGGGAATTCCTGTTTCCACGTCAGTAAGGATCTGGGGTCGACCCAGCTTCAGAAAAAGAGCATCGCGTGGTTTTCTTGAAACTGTCTTGAGAGGAAAAGCAGTAAGGAAGGCAACTGGCCACTTATCTCGTTGCGTCGTGGCTTACAATTAATGAAGGTGTGACATCTCAGAACCTAACTACAGTATCTGCCATGTGGCCACCTTTCCTAGGCACACACGAGTGACCAGGAACTCACTCACACACTCACTCACTCACTCACTCTCACTCACTCACTCACTCACTCACTCACTGACTCACTGACTCACTGACTCACTCACCCACCCACCCACCCACTCACTCAATCACTCACTCACTCACTCTCTCACTCACTCACTCACTCACTCACTCACTCACTCACTCACTCACTCACTCACTCACTCACTCACTCACTCACTTACTCACTCACTCCCAACCACCTACCCACCCACCCAGCCACCCAGTTTAAAACATTAAATATCAATGCTAGCAAAGATGTACCACTGTATAGTCACGTTGTGTATAGCATAAGTAAAGAAGTAACACTGTGTAGTAAGTCTGTGCATAACATAAGTAAAGATATCACACTGTATAGTAACGCTGTGCATAACATAAATGTGGATGTAACACTGTAGTCACGCTGTGTATAACATAAGTATAGATGTAACACTATAGTCACGCTGTGTATAACATAAGTATGGGTGTAACACTGTAGTAACGCTGTGTATAACATAAGTATGGATGTAACACTGTAGTCACGCTGTGTATAACATAAGTATAGATGTAACACTGTAGCCACGCTGTGTATAACATAAATATAGATGTAACACTGTAGTCACGCTGTGTATAACATAAGTATAGATGCAACACTGTAGTAACGCTGTGTATAACATAAGTATAGATGAAACACTGTATTCACGCTGTGTATAACATACGTATAGATGTAACACTGTATTCACGCTGTGTATAACATAAGTATGGATGTAACACTCTATTCACGCTGTGTATAACATAAGTATAGATGCAACACTGTAGTCACGCTGTGTATAACATAAGTATAGATGTAACACTGTATTCACGCTGTGTATAATTTAAGTATAGATGTAAAACTGTATTCACGCTGTGTATAATATAAGTATAGATGTAACACTGTAGTCACGCTGTGTGTAACATAAGTATAGATGTAACACTGTATTCACGCAGTGTATAACATAAGTATAGATGTAACACTGTAGTCACGCTGTGTATAACATAAGTATAGATGTAACACTGTATTCACTCTGTGTATAACATAAGTATAGATGTAACACTGTAGTTACACTGTGTATAACATAAGTATAGATGTAACACTGTAGTCATGCTGTGTATAACATAAGTATAGATGTAGCACTGTAGTCACCCTGTGTATAACATAAGTATATATGTAACACTGTAGTTACGCTGTGTATAACATAAGTATAGATGTAACACTGTAGTCACGCTGTGTATAACATAAGTATAGTTATAACACTGTATTCACTCTGTGTATAACATAAGTATAGATGTAACACTGTAGCCACGCTGTGTATAACATAAGTATAGATGTAACACTGTATTCACTCTGTGTATAACATAAGTATAGATGTAACACTGTAGCCACGCTGTATATAACATAAGTATAGATGTAACACTGTAGTCACCCTGTGTATAACATAAGTATATATGTAACACTGTAGTCACGCTGTGTATAACATAAGTATAGATGTAGCACTGTAGTCACCCTGTGTATAACATAAGTATAGATGTAACACTATAGTTACGCTGTGTATAACATAAGTATAGATGTAACACTGTAGTCACGCTGTGTATAACATAAGTATAGATGTAACACTGTAGTCACGCTGTGTATAACATAAATATAGATGTAACACTGTAGTCACGCTGTGTATAACATAAGTATAGATGTAACACTGTAGTCACACTGTGTATAACATAAGTATAGATGTAACACTGTAGTCACGATGTGTATAACATAAGTATAGATGTAACACTGTAGTCACGCTGTGTATAACATACGTATAGATGTAACACTGTAGTCACGCTCGTGTACGCCCGTGTCTTGCCGGGGCTCATACGGGGGAGCAATGAATAGTAACACTGTTGCCTACCATGCATGTCGTAAGAGGCGACTAAGGAGGATATGGTTCCGTCGCCCTGCTACTGAGTGAGTGCGTGGCGCGACACTGTGAGCTATGAGTTTCGCGTAGAATCCTTTTACATCTCTCTGTGGTTGTTTGTAGTGTGAACTGCATGTTCGGAACGATGGCGGCCGGCTGTTGCTGGATTGAATGGTTTGCCGTTTCGGCTCACGAGTGCATTTTTCAGGAAACTCCTGGGAGTCACCACTGGAGCTACGGAGTTTGTCGCATGATTGCGCACTCCGTCTTGTTCACTGCTGCACATCACAATTTCAAAACACACTTCTCACTAAGGGTTTGCACTAGAGAGAATTGGGATGCTAGGAATGTGGCGTCAACAGTATTACTAGCTGTGACACCCAATGATGGACAGATCATGTGGTTTAAGCCCGTTCTGTCCATTGGTTAATCTAGAATAATCGCGTCGCCTGCGAAATATTCTGGGTCCAGGGACGCTAAATTTCGGGACTTGCAGAGCGACCGGCAAAACATCTAGATGTGGTTTAGGTCTCTGTATGTCCCTCATCCTGATTCAGAAGGAAAGCTTCAGACGAAATTATGTCTGAGTTTGTTTATTTCTGAGTCAGGTGAGGATGGCGGTGTTCGCAGAATGTCATGATCCAGAGTTGCAGATCACTGTCCAATAAGGTACCAGGGGACTGCAAATCATGAGCAGTTCAGTAAGAATTAGGTGCACCAGAGATCTGTTGTCAGGAGTTCCCTGATCTAAGAATCTCCATTGCCCAACTGATCTTTGCTTCATGGAGAAGTGACATAATTTGAATTTAAGACTTTTATAAGATCTTTAGGATCAATTTTATCATTCACAAGAGACTTGCAAATTTTTAATATCATGGCTGAAGTCTGAGAGACAATTTTATAAGGAAGGACTGTTACAATCAGTTATTCATTCATATAATTCAAGAACTTCCAGAAAGGAGAGCATTTTATGAACCTTTCCAGAACTGATTGGGTGTAGACTGTTTAATTCTAAGTTTCACATATAAATTAATTGAAAGTTCACAAACAGAACATTTGTGCAGTGCAGAGACTTTGTTAGGAAATCAGAAGGATGGTCCGGTGATGAAATGCCAGAACTGCCATGAGATCTTTCAGGAGTTCTAATCTCCATTGTGTCTTTGAACATTATTCTGGAAACAAATGGGTTTTGTTCATATGTCATAATGCATCACTGGTTTACTTCCACAGTTTTTTTTTTTTTTGATTAATAAACCAAATTAACTGTTTCTGCATTCTTCTGTCAAGTCCATTGTGGTGTAACAAAACATTTTATTATCTATGTGTTTAGTTAGTGAAACTACTTCACATAAAGGTAGTATCTGGAACTACTGGTGACTGGGTAAACACTAATGGACAGCTAAATTCTGACCTATTGTAATCTCCCAGGTTCCAGGTTACTCAGAAAAGGGAACTTTACATTTTATTAATTCCTGTGACCATTTCACCTAAAAGGGAAAATGATCATAGGTGGGGGACTCTCGAGCTAATTAAGTTTCTCTTTTTCGGGAAGGAAGATTTTGGAGGGAAGAAATTAATTTTCCTGGGAAAACTCCTAGATTTCCAGAGCTATTATGGGTCACTTTGGCTTCCAAGAACCCATCCTCTCCAAATGAAATCAGTCCCATCCTCATAGCTTTACTTCATTGTGGGGTAAGTCAGAGAGGGTACTGCTTCCAACTCCCAACATGTCACATTTACTGGGGGCTCGTCCGGGATAGAACTCGTGCTTTCTCGTAACCATACAACATTTATTGTTGGTACCACATAGTGGGTTAATTTTGTTCACACCACAATTGCTTGAAATATGTGAATATTTTCTTTCAGGTTTTTAAGGTGAAACAGAACTCTACATTTTTTGCGGAACTTTATTTACAATTTTAAGGACCGCATTTGCAAGGCCACTAGGTGGACTTTGTGTAATTCAAGATTCAGAACCACTGATTAGAAATCACTTTAGGTCTTATGTTACCAGGTGTAGATCAGAGGGGTAAATCAGAATCTTTATTGTCTAGTGAGGGTGACTTCGGGTGTTTGGTGTTTTTCTCTCAATAGTCGAAAACTCCAGATTTCGTGCAAGATTTTCCTGCAATATTACATTGTTGATTTGTTGTTTGTATTTCGCCATTGCATGCTTTGTACCGTTTCAGATACAGGGGTTTTCCTATCTGAATCAGACAGAGGCGACAATTAGTATTTTTTTTCAAATATTTGGGAAAGATCTAAAATTTAGCATGGCGGAAACAGCTTTACTACGGAAACAATATGTCGATGTAGGCAAATCATGTGGGTTAAAGGGTCCTGAGCTCGCGAAGTACGTCTCTGACGAATTCGATAGACATGAGCGTTTACAGGCTGAGATAACCCAGAAGGAAAAAGACAGAGAGGCTGAAATAATTCAGAAGAAAAAAGACAGAGAGGCTGAAATGATTCAGAAAGAGAGAGAAAGCCGGATAGCTTTAGAGTTGGAGGATAGGAAGCTGCAGGCTGAGATGGATAATAGAGAAAAGGAGAGACAACATCAGTTGGAGATTAGGCGCATGGATAATGAGTTGGAGAGGAGGAGACTGGAGAGTGGTGTTCCTACCACCCCCTCCATTTCCACACGCAGGCCAACTACAGATATACAGACAGAGGAAAACTACCATCACACTGGAGCGATGGCATTTCCTTTAGAACCATATAATGAGAACGCTGAAGGGATTGATCACTATCTTTCCAGGTTCGAACTTATGTGTTCTACATGTGGGCTTGATGAATCTAAATGGTCGGTGAAACTATCCCAGGGTTTAAGAACTACTGCTTTTGAAATTTTCTCTAGACTTAGTCATGAGGAACGACAGGATTACGGTGTTCTCAAAAGAGCTTTACTAACTCGCTTCGAAGTCGATTCTGATAACTATAAAAGGAAATTCAGATCAGCTAAGAAGGAGCCTGGGGAAAGTTACGGCCAATGGGTTGAAAGATTAAAATCCTACCTGCACAAATGGGCAGAGATGCGAAAGTTTGAAGAAACATTTGAAGGACTCCGAGAGATGATATTGATTGACCAATTAAGGGATAAAATGTCATCAGAACTTCGGGCGTTCTTAACACAGAATGGAGCTGATAGACTTGAGGAAATTATTCTTTTGGCAGAGAGATGGGAGAAATCTCAGAAGGAGGTGGGAAGTAAGAGTCGGATGACCACAGCTTCTCCCCCAGACCAATCACTTAAGACCAAAGAAAAAGAACACACCAACCCCAATAAGAAGTTGAAGAAATCTGCGAGCACCAGTCAAACTTATATTCAGGCTGCCAAGAAGAGTGGGAAGGACTACTGTACCAATTGCCGGAAGGTAGGACATCACACAAAAGATTGTCGGAAGAAACCTCCTACCCCTCACACAGTTGCATGTCTGACTCGCCGGAAGGAACGTAAGGTGAGCACTAGTGAAACGTCCAGTGTGACAACTCATGAAGACACCCACTCCAAAATTCCGGTAGTGGAATCCATCTTGCTAAATGGATACCCCGCCATTTGCTTATATGATACAGGTCTAAATTATGACTGCGTCGTAGCAACATCCTTAGTTCAGCCAGAACAGTTGACTGAGGAAATGGTGATTATACAGGGACCCTTGAAAAGTTCAGCCAAGATGTCACTACCTGTGGCTCGAGTACATATAGCTTTGCGTTATGTTACTGGAACAATCAAGGCAGCGGTGATGGAAAATCCTGTGTACCCAGTCCTGCTCGGTTGTCGTTACGTCTTTCTAGGAGAACCTATACAGCCTGTGATAGTCTCTGCTTTGACGACTAATTCGCAGACAGAAAAGACTCCAGCATCGTCGACTCCGACCAACCCTCGATCAGAGGATTTGAAGAAAGCACAGAGTGCTGATAGCACCTTGTTGCCATGCTTCAACAAACTGCCTAAAGCACATTCACCTCCACGTAGAGGCGACATGTATATGAAGGGTGGACTTCTACATCGCAAGGCAGGTAAAAGTGGACAAGAATATTCTCAATTAATTGTCCCGTCTACGTATCGTGCTCAACTATTGGATATGGACCACAACTTATCTTTCAGTGGGCATATGGGAATAAATGCTACTATGCAAAGAATTTCCATGCACTATTTTTGGCCCGGAATGAATTCTGACATCACCAGATATGTCAAGTCATGCCCTGAATGCCAAAGAGTGGCCCCAAGACATAGGACACCCCCCTGTCCCGCTTGGTGAGATGCCCCTAACTGGATCTCCTTTCGAGAGAGTTGCCGTAGACATTATCGGACCACTCCCCAGGACGCGGAGGAAGAATCGATACATATTAACATTGGTGGACGTCTGTTCAATGTGGGCAGAAAGTATTCCAATGCCATCAAGTGACTCCAAGCACATTGCTGAAGCCTTACTTGAGATATTTACTCGGATTGGATTTCCCCTCAAAATCCTAACCGACAATATATCACAGTTTCGCAGTAAACTCATGGAAGAAGTCTTTCGGCTATTTCATGCTCGCCATATCTATTCATCTCCTCATTTGCCTCAAACGAACGGGAGTGTGGAACGGTGGAACGGTACCCTCATCAGTATTCTGAGAAAGTTAGCTCATGAAAAACCAGAGGATTGGGACACATATATTCCTGCTGCATTATTTGCATACCGGGAAGTGCCGCATCACTATACTCGGATTGCGCCCGCAACCCTGTTGTTTGGGAGGCCAATCAAGGGACCCTTGGAAGTATTACTGAGAACATGGACTGATGATCGTGCAGATGATACAGTTGTTACTGCATCTGTTTATGTTGCTGAGTTGAAGAAACGTCTACAACATGGTTGGAGACAAGCGAATGTGAATCTGCGTCAAGCTCGACGAAGAATGACTCGCAATTTCAACAAGAAGGCAAAAGATAGAGAGCTGACAGTGGGTGAAAAAGTGCTGCTACTACTTCCAACCAGTCAGAACAAGTTGCAAATTGGATGGAAAGGACCATTTGAGGTGACAGAGAAAATATCTCGTACTCACTACAAAATTTCTGTCAAAGGCAAGTTGAAAGTGTTTCACATAAACCTTTTGAAGAAATGGAATGAAAGGTCCGCAACCTCCAAAACGGCCCACCTGATGGCTATGGCTGTTGCCACTGAAGTAGAACAAGGAATTACCATGGGAACAGAATGTACACTGCAAGCCAAAGAGACATTTCAGGATGTGGATATCAATCCCAACCTATCTCCAGATCAACAGAAGCAAATTCGAGATCTTATGGCAATGTATGCAGAAATACTTACCGACAAACCAGGTCTTACTAATTTAGTGGAATTTGATATGAAGCTAACAGATGATACACCTGTGCGAGTCAAGACGTACCCAGTTCCTTATGCCAAGCAAAATACTTTGCAGGAAGAGATACAGCAGATGCTCTCATCAGGAATTATATCACAATCTGAATCTCCATACAGTGCTAGTGTGGTGTTGTTGAGAAAACCTAATGGTGAACACAGAATGTGCATCGATTATCGACAGCTCAACGCGATTACTGAATTTCAGGCAGAACCTCTACCCGACCAGAATCAGCTGTTCACTAGTCTCAACACAGCCCAATACTTCACCAGGATTGATCTCAGTTAGGGATATTACCAAATTCCTGTGAAACCGGAAGTCAGACCGTGGTTAGCTTTCAGTACTCCTGGAGGACACTACGAGTTCAATGTTCTTCCATTTGGATTAAGTAACGCTCCAAGTGTATTTACACGCATGATGAGAAGATTACTTGACCCATTACATCATCCGGCCATCAGCCACTTCATGGATGATATTTTAGTTGCTACCGAAACATTTGAGGAGCATGTCGAAACATTGCATCTCTTGTTCAAGCGACTTAAGGAAACAGGTTTGACAGCAAGACCCAAGAAGTGTCAAATATGATTTCAACAATTGGACTTCCTAGGCCATAAGGTATCTCAAGGCTTCATAACACCTCAAGAAGGAAATGTGGAGAAACTTCAGACAGCACCTCGCCCAAGGACCAAAAAGGATGTTCGATCATTCGTCTCCTTATGTGGATTCTATCAAAGATACATTAAGGACTTCAACACACTGGCTGCACCCTTAACGGATCTTACCAAAAAGGGGAATACAGAGAAAGTCATATGGTCAGCTGATTGTGAGAAGGCTTTTACAGCTCTCAAACAAGCTTTAACAGCCAAACCGATCCTACATCTACCCAACCTCGACCGCTCATTCGTGCTCCGCACAGATGCGAGTAATATTGGAATAGGGGCCACCTTACTCCAGAGGAAAGGAGATGATCACTCAGAGCTATTCCCTGTAGCTTATGCAAGCAGGAAACTGAATGCTTCTGAACGGAACTACTCGGTGATCGAGCGTGAGTGCCTTGGTCTAATCTGGGCTGTGGAAAAGTTTCAGGCATACCTGTATGGTAAACATTTTACAGTGCAATGTGATCACCAACCCTTGATGTTTCTGGCATCGTCACGGAATCTGAACGCAAGACTCATGCGATGGTCACTGCTGTTGCAACCATACTCATTCCAAATCGAATACGTTCCTGGGAAAATGAACGTAGGCGCCGACTTCTGGTGTCGTTGTCCAGTTCCTGATGAACCATCAACTTCGGATGAAGTGGAAAACCAACAAGAGGGATCACAAAAGGAACCGTGTCAGCTGTGAACGACTGAGACGATAGTTCTCCACAGAGATCAATCTGGAGGGGGGCTCTGTCGCATGATTGCGCACTCCGTCTTGTTCACTGCTGCACATCACAATTTCAAAACACACTTCTCACTAAGGGTTTGCACTAGAGAAAATTGGGATGCTAGGAATGTGGCGTCAACAGTATTAATAGCTGTGACACCCAATGATGGACAGATCATGTGGTTTAAGCCCGTTCTGTCGCCCGCGAAATATTCTGGGTCCAGCGACGCTAAATTTCGGGACTTGCAGAGCGACCGGCAAAGCATCTAGATGTGGTTTAGGTCTCTGTATGTCCCTCATCCTGATTCAGAAGGAAAGCTTCAGACGAAATTATGTCTGAGTTTGTTTATTTCTGAGTCAGGTGAGGATGGCGGTGTTCGCAGAATGTCATGATCCAGAGTTGCAGATCACTGTCCAATAAGGTACCAGGGGACTGCAAATCATGAGCAGTTCAGTAAGAATTAGGTGCACCAGAGATCTGTTGTCAGGAGTTCCCTGATCTAAGAATCTCCATTGCCCAACTGATCTTTGCTTCATGGAGAAGTGACATAATTTGAATTTAAGACTTTTATAAGATCTTTAGGATCAATTTTATCATTCACAAGAGACTTGCAAATTTTTAATATCATGGCTGAAGTCTGATAGACAATTTTATAAGGAAGGACTGTTACAATCAGTTATTCATTCATATAATTCAAGAACTTCCAGAAAGGAGAGCATTTTATGAACCTTTGCAGAACTGATTGGGTGTAGACTGTTTAATTCCTAGTTTCACATATAAATTAACTGAAAGTTCACAAACAGAACATTTGTGTAGTGCAGAGACTTTGTTAGGAAATCAGAAGGATGGTCCGGTGATGAAATCCAGAACT
The DNA here is from genome assembly GCA_963921405.1 of Cepaea hortensis. Classification (NCBI taxonomy): domain Eukaryota; kingdom Metazoa; phylum Mollusca; class Gastropoda; order Stylommatophora; family Helicidae; genus Cepaea; species Cepaea hortensis. Next base: position 41,407,237 of record OY992878.1, on the reverse strand, counting down.
GCCATGAGATCTTTCAGGAGTTCTAATCTCCATTGTGTCTTTGAACATTATTTTGGAAACAAATGGGTTTTGTTCATATGTCATAATGCATCACTGGTTTACTTCCACGGGTTTTTTTGTGTGTGATTAATAAACCAAATTAACTGTTTCTGCATTCTTCTGTCAAGTCCATTGTGGTGTAACAAAACATTTTATTATCTATGTGTTTAGTTAGTGAAACTACTTCACATAAAGGTAGTATCTGGAACTACAGGTGACTGGGTAACACTAATGGACAGCTAAATTCTGACCTATTGTAATCTCCCAGGTTCCAGGTTACTCAGAAAAGGGAACTTTACATTTTATTAATTCCTGTGACCATTTCAACTAAAAGGGAAAATGATCATAGGTGGGGGACTCTCGAGCTAATTAAGTTTCTCTTTTTCGGGAAGGAAGATTTTGGAGGGAAGAAATTAATTTTCCTGGGAAAACTCCTAGATTTCCAGAGCTATTATGGGTCACTTTGGCTTCCAAGAACCCATCCCCTCCAAATGAAATCAGTCCCATCCTCATAGCTTTACTTCATTGTGGGGTAAGTCAGAGAGGGTACTGCTTCCAACTCCCAACATTTTTCAGGAGACTCCTGGGAGTCACAACTGGAGCTACGGAGTTCGTTCTTTGTGCGGCGCTTTCGGCAGATCGTCCCGCGGAAAGAGACCGAGCATATGGGATAAAACCCGGGTTAATGAAGTCTTTCTGGTGACTGCCGTTTCCATCGACGATGAACAGTATTTTTTTGTGGAGGACTTTTGTGTTGGCATTCTGGCGGCGGCATAATGTGTATAACATAAGTATGGTGTCAACATCTTGTATCACACACAGGCATTCTCGCTTCTTCATCCGCACCCAAAGAAACATCAGTTGCGCAGATGGTACATTCCTTATTTATTCCAGGCGAAACTGATATAGTTACAGAGTATACACAGGCGGTGGCTGCCTTAACAAATATATAAATGCCGCCTTATATACGATTATCACACACAGTCAATCGCTCAAACTCTACACTCGCTATCTTCAACTAGCGCCCTCGCAAACTAAGCATTTACACTCGGAAATACACAAGCGTCCTTCTCTGAAAACTGTCTGGTCCAGTCTCACGTTTACCAACCGGTTGGCTGGCCTTGTCGCCCTAGACCCCGTGCTGTCCGTACAACCCCGTGCTGTCCTACCAGTCTCGTAGTACAGCAGTCCGTCCGTGCTAAGCTGGGTTGTACTAACGTCTAGTCCGTTCAGGCTGGTATCCCGTGAATTGTCGTCCCTTCCTACCCTCCGGTTGGGTCCTGCCGGTGTCCTGCTTATGACACGTCTGTGTTCCCACCTAAGTCCTGTCCCCTGTTTATCTACTGTCCTGTAGATGTCCTGTCTTATGACCATTCTATGTCCTGACTTGTGTTCTGTCTCTACTCTATCTGCTGTACTGTAGATGTCCTTATCTATGTCTTATATATCATTATAACTATTGTGTCCCTTGTCCTCTCTATGTCCTGTATGTACGTCCTCAACACTCTGACATTCTCTTATGCCCCCCCCCCGGTATTGTGTCACGAAATTCATCCTAATGGGTGTGACACATTGTCGTATCAGCATATAAAAAATTAGTCGGAACTAATTTGTCAGTGTGTTGTAGGAGTTCATCAAACACTCTACTTAGGTACCACTCTGACTCATATGGGTATGAACCCAAGTTGACGTATCTACCCACTGGTCTATGATCAGTGTAACATACTTGTAATGTTGCCAAGAGTCACTACTCCTCTACATTGCACTACTGGAAGCTGTATCGAACCAAGGTCAGTTTGTCTTACAAATATGGCTAAGTCATAAAATGCACTACCTCTCAAAACATCCAAAATTGATGTCCCGAAACAATTTGTTCCTTTTCGGAAACAAATCATGAATATGTTATTCATGGCTCCCGTGAAATGTTACTTCAACATCTTATACAAGCTCTGTGTCTGCTGATCTTTACCTGTCTGGCTTCCGCTTGTGGATAAATTTTACAACTGTGTACTCATAATTCATATAAATCTGTTGTGTCCCCTGTAACAGTGTGATCTCCCTTACTTCAAAATTGATGTTTGTACATTATATGTTTGTATTCTGTTTGTCTGCAAGTTCTATTCTTCTGTGTGTATGTTTAAATTAGAAACATAGGTGTATGTTTATAATCCGTGTATTTAAGGCTTTCAAGTGTCGCAGGTAGGTTTCTCCATCTCACAAATGAAGGCCTATGCTTAATTTCTGAGATGTGTCGCCGAACTGAGACTCTGGAAAACATTACCATAGTTGCAATGTAATTGTAACTTAAACACATATAAAACAAATGCACGCTCACATGTGTTACACAAAAGACGAAGACAAATCACTTTTAAAAAATACCATGTGTGCAAAAAAGTGCACTAATATTCATACTTATTATTTTAATGCATTCATTCATTCTTTCATCCACTTTTTGCTCGCTCAGTTGTACAATGCAATATTAAAAATGTTTTTCTTGTTGAAATAAAATACGCTCGTTTTCACATCTAACGAGCTGACTTGTATTTTAATAGCAACAAGTTTGATCGTACACCAATCTATTTACAGAATTGTTTGATTGCTCTGGGCAATACCAAGGGAAAAAACTGTAATTGGCTTTCTGTATTTCTGTCTAATAGGTGTCTAAATGTCTAAAACCAAGGAAATATAATTTAACTAAACTAACTAGCTGTAGTAAAAAATGTGTTAGGTCCCTTAAAACACAATGTTGTTCATTAAACTAAGAACTTTTAAATGTATTTAATTCTAAATTAAAGCAATTTCTTGCATGATAAAGTAATGTTACTAGATTTTAACAGAGTCGTCTCGTTAGAGAAATGTAATTTATAATCTACTACTTTGTGGCTGTTAATGGTCTAAATATTACTTTAATAAGGTAGCTAAATGGTTTTTAATATTTCTGAGTCTATTTTATTTAACTTATCATTAACTTTCTGTGAGTCTATTTTATTTAACTTATCATTAACTTTCTGTGAATATCACCATCGGTATTATATTCTAACTAAAGGGAAAATTTAATTGATAGTGCAACTTCAATAGAAATAAGTTGAACTTAGTATATGTTATGTTTATCATAATTTTAATAATGTAATCTAAGTATGTACACTAACTAACTATGTCCATTTCGGTTGCTGTTCTTGATCACTTACTTCCTTATTAGTGATGGTTACTTTCATTCGTGGTTTTCTTTTCAGATATTTTTTCCCCCATACATTAATCTCTTTGCTTGTGCAGTATTTTAAGTCCGGTAAACACCCTATAATTAGGTCTGTACAAGGGTCATGCAGGATTGCGCACTTAAAAGTGCCTGTAAGAAAGGGTGTACAGATTTGAGCTGCGGCCAGTGGGTATTTTTCCACATTGCCTGAAAATGTTGGCAATTCACAAACTCGCCAGTGTAATCTTTTGTGTTGGCCAACTCCTTTGGTAGACCAATTAATGTACATCCGGAAACAAGCAAAACCTGACAAGGTTTATTGTTAACCATCCCCTGGTGGAAGGTTAATCTTCCCATGTCGGAAATTACTGCATTGGCATTTTCATTGGCAATTGAGATTTTATGCCCGCATTTCAAAATACTATCATCATGGAACTTATGACAAGTTTGACATCTATCATAGTTAAGGATATCTATTGCTGCTAGCGCATTTTCTTCACATTCTTTCACTTCTTCTTCCTGACACTCGCTTTCTGACGATGAGTCAATGAGCACAGCATTCACACTTCTCAATCTCTGGCGACCTGTACAACGTGAGGAATAGTGGCCATACGCCTTACAAAAATAGCATTTAACAGCACGCCGGTACGTTTCCCTTTTATTCTGATGTTTTTTTAATCATTATATGTAGATGAGATGGATAATTTGGATTAGCATCACACATTCCAAATTGATCGTGAGAGAATTTACAGTATGGACACTGCGGTGGATTGGATCTTTGGTTCTCTCGATATTTGAATGGCTTTTGTGGTTTACTGTTTGCTGCTGCTATGTTATTTTCATCGATGTTAGAGCTAAAGATGTCTCTATTGGACGAAAAATACGCTGACCCTCTCTTTTATAATTGCTCTAACGATTCAACATCAGACTGTTGTAAAAATTTGCAAAAGGGCTTGGAATTGTTGAAATAATTTTGTCCATAATCATTAAATCTCTAAGCTTTTCATAGTTCTTGTTAATCTTTGCAGCGTTCAGCCACTTATTATAAACGTCCTGTACGCGAGAGACGTAATCAATGAAGGTCTGATTACTTTTGGGTTTTAATTTGGAAAACTGCACTTGATATCCTGGTGCATCTAATAAGAAATGCTGCATAATGCGTTGGTGTATATAGTCATAATTATTCCTTAGTTCTTGGGGAATAGACTCTAGTACTTTTAAAGGCTCACCGGAGAGGTTTTTCATATAGATCATGGCCCAGTGTTCCATCGGCACCTCCTGGTATTTTAACTGGAACTCAAAGTTCTCAGACCATGCGGAAATGGAGTCGTCTTGGCAGAATGGTTTCACTATCCCTTTGTACTTATTATACTTGTTTTCTTCTTCTTTACTCTTTAATTTTGTAGTTGCAAGGCGCATGTGGGATTCGACCTCCAGTTCTTTCATTTTCAATTGGGTTTGTGCCTCAATTTCTTTTAATTTGGTCGCTTCAGCCAACTCTAGTTCTTTCAGTTCGATAGCTTCAGCCAACTCTAGTTCTTTTATTTTGAGTTCTTTAAGTTTGGTAACTTCAGCTAATTCTGCTAGCTATTTTTTATGTAAGCGTTCTTGTACTCTTTCTTCCCTCTCTGCCGCCGCTTTTCTCTCTCTTTCCTCCCTCTCTGAATCTTTTGCCTCTTTCTCTGCAGCCGCATTTCTATCTCTTTCTTCTCTCTCTGTAGCAGCTTTTCTATCTCTTTCTTCTTTCTCAATTGCAGCAACCCTATCAGTATATATTTTATACTCTTTCTTTGCCCACTGTTCTAATTTATCTCCACTATACTATAGATCTTTCCCTGCCTCAATGCATTCTTTTAAAGTTGACATTGTCGCAGGTTATATTAAAAAAATTACAATGTCTAATAATAATACAATGTTTACCATATAATTGAATAATACAGGTGTTAATTTACAGCATTGTAAAAAAAATAAGGTGCTACTTTAAAACACAGTGTCAAAAAATGAGGGTACGTATCTGATCTCTGTAAACTCTTTCTTTTCACCCTGCTCTCGAGGATAATCTTCTGATAGATTCTGTTACAGTCTCTGGGCTGTTAGTATCACCTTTGCTCTCTACTTCTGGTGTGTAGAGAAGCAACAATTAATATCAGGACAAACTACAATAATACATGACAAATTTTGTCTGTCAAGTCCATTTTTCAGAGGGGAGAACTGGAATGTGTAATCTAAGTTTGTTAGTTTTTTCGGTCGTCGTGTTAATTATGTAGTGTAGTCTTCACTGCCTTGGAACATCAACCGAAACGTAACCCTGAAAACATGATGTAAATCATTTTCATATCAATTGAATTACGTTCAGTTAGTTTACACGCACACGTGGTGGATTCAGTCTTACTTTCAAATTAAGATCTTACACGCTCACGTAAGTTAAGGTTTTAATCACTCGCGCAGGCATTGGATTCATTCAATCTATTGATTGCACACTTTCTGACACCATTTTAAGCTGCCTGTCAACATCTTGTATCACACAAAGGCACTCTCGCTTCTTCATCCGCACCCAAAGAAACATCAGTTGTGCAGATGGTACATTCCTTATTTATTCCAGGCGAACCTGATATAGTTACAGAGTATACACAGGCGGTGGCTGTCTTAACAAATATACAAATGCCGCCTTATATACGATTATCACACACAGTCAATTGCTCAAACTCTACACTCGTTATCTTCAACTAGCGCCCTCGCAAACTAAGCATTTACACTCGGAAATACACAAGCGTCCTTCTCTGAAAACTGTCTGGTCCCGTCTCACGTTTCCCAACCGGTTGGCTGGCCTTGTCGCCCTAGACCCCGTGTTGTCCGTAAAACCCCGTGCTGTCCTCCCAGTATCGCAGTACAGCAGTCCGTCCGTGCTAAGCTGGGTTGTACTAACGTCTAGTCCGTTCAGGGTGGTATCCCGTGAATTGGCGTCCCCTCCTATCCTCCGGTTGGGTCCTGCCGGTGTCCTGCTTATGACACGTCTGTGTTCCCACCTAAGCCCTGTCCCCTGTTTATCTACTGTCCTGTAGATGTCCTGTCTTATGACCATTCTATGTCCTGACTTGTATTCTGTCTCTACTCTATCTGCTATACTGTAGATGTCCTTATCTATGTCTTATATGTCATAATCTCTATTCTGTCCCTTGTCCTCTCTATGTCCTGTATGTACGTCCTCAACACTCTGACATATGGATAAGTATAGATGTAACACTGTTACTGTATACACAGTTTACCTCTGCGGGCTGTTGGCTTGCCGATAATTTTGTCTATTCCATTGTTCACATTGGGCAGTGAGGAGTATTTTGTGTGATATTCACTGGCACAGGAACGGAGCAATATGGGGACGACCCGTTGCCGTGAAGTTGGAACGACGACTAACTAACTAACTAACTAACTAACTAACTAACTAACTAACTAACTAACTAACTAACTGTAGTCACGCTGTGTATAACATAAGTATAGATGTAACACTGTAGTCACGCTGTGTATAACATAAGTATAGATGTAACACTGTATTCACGCTGTGTATAACATAAGTATAGATGTAACACTGTAGTCACGCTGTGTATAACATAAGTATGGATGTAACACTGTAGTCACGCTGTGTATAACATAAGTATAGATGTAACACTGTATTCACGCTGTGTATAACATAAGTATAGATGTAACACTGTAGTCACGCTGTGTATAACATAAGTATGGATGTAACACTGTAGTAACGCTGTGTATAACATAAGTATGGATGTAACACTGTAGTCACGCTGTGTATAACATAAGTATAGATGTAACACTCTAGTCACGCTGTGTATAACATAAATATAGATGTAACACTGTAGTTACACTGTGCATAACATAAGTATAGATGTAACACTGTAGTCATGCTGTGTATAACATAAGTATAGATGTAGCACTGTAGTCACGTTGTGTATAGGGGGCGTTCATTTGAAATTCGTTCGTGCCGCACCGCGCGTATTTGCGTACGTTGAGCATGATCACGTCATAGTCATGTGATAAGTACTGACCAATGAATAAAAGAGCAAGTGCTTATCGTCCCATGATGCATAGGTTCTGTTTCTGACCGTTGAGAAAATGGCCGGATTGATCCAAAATCTGTCTAAAGAAGCTCAAAGAGCGGTGATTCAGTTTCTTTCATTTGAAGGATGTCGACCAGTGGACATTCATCGAAGAATGCAGGCAGCGTACGGTAACAAATGTGTGTCGAAGACAACAGTGACAGACTGGGCACGAATGTTTCGCAAAGGACGTAGTTCACGACAGATCTTCGACGGCCGGTTCAAGCGCACATTGTTGCAACAGAAAAAAACCCATCGCCAAAATTGATGCAGCAGTACAGATGAACCGTTGTCGAAGCATACGTTCGCTAGCGAAAGAATTTGATGTGTCAATTGGGACAATTCAAAAGGTCGTTCGTAAGAAACTGCAACATCGGAAGGTGTGTTCACAGTGGGTACCACGGATGTTGATCGACCACCAAATAGAGGAACGCATGGGATGGTGTTTGAACCACTTGCTGCGTTACAGAGTGGAGGGTGATGCATTTCTCTTCAGCATAGTGGCAGGCGATGAATCATGGTGTCACCACGTTGAGGCGAGCAGCAAAAGAAAGAGCATGCAATGGAAGCATGTATGATCACCAAAAGCCAAAAAAGTCAAGTTACAGGTTTCCACTAGTAAGGTTATGCAGAGCGCATCTTTTTGACCATGAAGGGCCGACTTTAAAGAACCTGGTGTCAACATCAAATCTACCCACTACTTGCAAACAGTCAAGACTAAATGACCTGGCATGCTTTCTCGCGGTGTGATTTTGTTGCACGATAATGCTCGTCCGCAGGAAGCATTAGCAAGGAAGAAGTGGGAAATTCTGCTACATCCAGCCGATAGTCCTGATTTGTCACCATGTGGTTTTCATTTGTTCGGACCTCTAAAAATCTCTCAAGGGGCAACGCTTTCATACAGATGCAGACGTAATGAACACGGTAAACACTTGGTTCAGTGAGCAACCACAATCCTTTTTCGCGGACGGCATTAGCCGCCTACCTAAGCAATGGAATGCTTGCCTGAATGCCTACGGCGACTTCTTCTGACCAACCCATGGTGCATAATTCATTTGCTTTGTTTAATTATATCACACCTGTTAATGTTTCTTTCATGCTTTTGTAATAAAGCCATTGGAACGGGATTCAAATGAACGTTCTAATATAACATAAGACAAGATGTAACAGTGTAGTCACGCTATGTATAACATAAGTATAGATGTAACACTGTATTCACGCTGTGTATAAAACAACCAACGGTCCCTTGTACACGCACTAAGGTGCATTGGTCATATGGTGTTAGAACAATATTTTATTTATAGACCAACCGGCAATCGGAGAATGATGTAATGAGCATCACACCGGTCGCCTTTACTCCCCACTAATATTTATACTATCCATGTTAGACCTGATCAACTTGGAATCCCAGGTTAATTTGTCAAACCTGGCAGGGAGCAAGCGTCTTGGCGGCATGCCATCACGGCTTCCTCTATGCCATAAGTCACGACAGTCCTGTGACAACAGAGTGCTGTGAGGTCGCAGTGCTAACAAGTCCTGTTTGTAGCAAAAGGATACGATTTGAAATACCAGGAAATCAATAGTTTTGGGTCTGTGGACTCGTCAAAGGGACAGCGAGGAGAGTAGGATTTCACTCAAGATGTGAATCGATTCTGAAGAGTTTAATGGTGCCTTCTTGTCGCTTCTGAATTGCTCACTATGAAGTGGCACAACTTGAATTAATTAAGCGCTGGTTGTACAGTTTTCGTTTGGTGTCGGTAAACATGACTATTCTATTCTTCTATATGTGGGCAGTTAGCACGGGCTGGGATCCAATGATACACGCTTCACATACAAGTATTATAGCGTACGTATTTTGCAAAAGCAATAGTAACAGTGCCTGCAATTAGAGCAGCAGCAGCAGCAGCAATAGCAATAGTAGTAATCGTGTCAAATGTAGTTTACTACTACTACTACTGCTACTACTACTACTACTACTACTACTACTACTACTACTACTACTACTACTACTACTACTACTACTACTACTACTACTACTACTACTACTACTACTACTACTACTACTACTATTACTAAATCTATTCGTAGTTGTTGTCATCTTAGTATTAGCAGTAGTAGTAGTAGTAATAGTGGTGGTAGTAGTAGTAGTAATAGCAATAGTGATAGTAGAAGTAATAATAACAATAATGATAGTGATAGTAGCAGTAGTAGTAGTAGTAATAGTAGTATTAGTAGTAGCTGCAGCAACAGGAAAGAGAAAAAGAGCGTTGAAGTGCTAGATATGAACCTATGAACTGATACTGTGGAAATATGATTTCTTAGAAAAATACAAAGAACCACGGACAGAAAGAAAAACCAATGACAAAGTCCTTTAAAAAGAAAAAAAACTAAAAAAAAAAATCGTAAACTGATTAGAGAAATTAGGCGTAGACATTCACACTTTCTTTGTCACATTATGAGAAGAATACATTGGAGAACTTGGTGACAATTAGCAAGACTGAGGGGAAGAGAATAAGGGGATACCTGGATGGCTTGGCCATGTGGCATGGTCGAGACAAGAACACTGAGTTGATTCACGACGTTGGTGATCGTGTGAGATGGCGACACATGACAGCCAACGCTTATCGGCATGGCACATGATGATGATGACATAGCATCGGGTTCGTTGTGTCAAAAAACTCGAACGGCAATCCAGCATATGTGAAAGCTGATTTACCAATCAAATCGTGCTTAAAGAATTTAGATGTGTTGTTTTCAGTGGCACCACATCTTTAAGCTAGCGTATCGAGGAAATGACACATAAGTAAAAACTGTTTCTAGGAACCTCCACAAATGAAAGACACTTAACATTATTTGTTGTTGTTGTTTTATTCGCTTGAGTTGAACGCAAACATAGTCGTAGCACGTACTACTAATTCTAATGCACTGGACTGGGTTTTCGTGTGGATAAGCTTTCCCTATTATCAGTGTTCCTCGTCATCAGGCGAACTCACACCGACTTTTGAGGTAGTACACAATGTAATCTTAACTGATAATGAAACACAACTAGGAAGGGGGAGAATATGAAATTGCGGAAACACTTCATTATTCACTGTCACACACCAAAACAAGTTCTATATAACATTCCAGTACTCACCATTCTTACATTCAGTGATAGTGACCTTTTCTGCACTTAATCTCTATCTGATGTTATGATTACTCCACGGTAATTACATTGATCAACTTTGTTAAGCATTTTCTCTTCTATTGTTGTAACACATGTTAGTGTTATCTTTTTCTTTTATATAACAATTGTGTAGAAAAAACTTAACATATCATACAAACAAACACAAGAAATACTTACAATCACAAATCATACATACAAACACGAGTCATTTTTACAAATACACAAGGTGTATATAAAATTAAATCTCATACATACAAACAGATGTCGCATGTACAAACAAGAGTCGAATATACATTTAAAGAACGCCAACGCAAGGCGGTCTGCTGTCAAATAGTAGCTGTGTTTGCGGGATTACGAATTGCGTTCGTTATCCTTTCTCCACAGAGTCAGTAAGCACACGTCATACATAAAAATACAAGCCTTATATACACACGCAAGCTATACATACACACGCAAGCTATACATACACACGCAAGCCATACAAACACACGCAAGCTATACATACACACGCAAGCTATACGTACACACACAAGCTGTACATAGACACGCAATCTACACATACACACACAAGCTATACATACACACGGAAGCTATACATACACACGCAAACTATACATACACACGCAGGTTATACATACACACGCAGGTTATACATACACACACAAGCTATACATACACACGCAAGCTATACATACACACGCAAGCTATACATACACTCGCTATCTATACATACACACACAAGCTATACATACACACGGAAGCTATACATACACACGCAAGCTATACATACACACGCAAGCTATACATACACACGCAGGTTATACATACACACGCAAGCTATACATACACACACACAAGCTATACATACTCGCACAAGCTATACATACACTCGCTAGCTATACATACACGCAAGCTATACATACACACGCAAGCTATACATACACGCCCAAGCTATACATACACATAAATCATACGTTCAAACAAACGTATTATATTATGAATCAGATAAATCATGAAAGCCACAGCAGCGGGTAGATGAGCTAACTTTCTTCCGCAGACACGTTCGCAAGTATGTAATAGGATATTGCTAGCTACAATCATTCTAGGAAAGCCATTTTTCAAACACTTCAAATTGTCTGTTTCCTGATGTTTACCTGTCATAGTGCACTTCTCTTTCATTCATCATCATCATCATCATAAAATTGCTTGTCCTGTGCGCAGCTGGTGTTTAAGCGGTAACATTTAAATGCTAGTTATATAAGTAGCTTTTATTTCCCAGCACGAGAATCACACTCTGCAAACACCATCAACGGTTCACATGCATTATAATAATTAGGGTCGTCATGAAAGATGACCCTTAGTGCAGTGTTATCAATATTTGAACAGCTCATTACTTTCCAGCCTGTGTGCCCAGTTTTGAGACTATAAACACTCGTGTATTATTTCGCGAGCATAGAAGTAGAAGAAAGAAGCAGAGACTAGAGGACGCACTAGAAAACATAACAGTTGAAAGCTATAGTTACCGACCGGGATTCGAACCTGCCACTTCAAAATGACGACAGCGTTTCGCTGCAAGTGCAAGTTACGTAGACGCATGACCAGCTCGATCATGGGAGCAGCGATAGCACAGTGTCCATCACATGTGCCTGTCTGCCCGGCATTTACGTGCTCCGACCTCCGTTAAGGCAGATTTCAAAACAAATGACCTGTAGTCCCAGGTCGACCCAGTCTAAACTGTACGTAAGTAAAGGACCTTTCACCAACCTTAAGGTGCATTAGGAATCTAGTGCTAGATCCATATTTGTATAGACCAATCGGCACACGGTGGGTGATGAGGTCAGTACCACACTGCCCTCAACTGGGTATCAGGATATATCATGAGAAGCGAAGGCCGGCAGCGTGATATTGACCACACAACCCATCGAGTGCCCCACGGGGTGTTTATATTCATTTTACTGGTGCCGGTTGCTGAAGACTAAACGCATATAGGTACGCAAGTACACTAACTTCTATGTTACAAGAACTCTTAGATGTTAAAGCTGCCACTATGGAAGAAGAAAGGGCAGACACCGAGTGATACGAACAATATTCTCGGTCATATTTTGTGTATTTATTCTGACTTCCGCTGAAGCTCGGCAGCAGTAAACTCCTTTTATCGATGTTTTACTGCGTGCTGGCACTGCAGCTTCCGAGTCATGTCTCGCCAATAATGGCTGTCGTCTGCCGCCCGCCTAAGTGCTGCGTATATCTCATCTGATTCGTTTTCCAAACCTGCTCTTTGTTTCCTTTTACATTAGGAAAAAATCCCGTTATTTGACACACGCATGAACGCACGCGCACCCACACACATTCACACACACACACACACACACAGACAGACACACACACACACAGACACACACACTCACACAGTCACACCACACACAAACACACATACGCATATATATCCAGTGTCATAAAGACTAGTTTAATTGCTTTGTTGGTCTCACTGAGCAGTTTCTCATTTAGCTTGAACAACTGTTTGACGTACCTCTACAGACAACTGCCGCTATGAAAGAACAATCAAATTAGGAAACCCATTTATCTTATTCCATCACAAGACACGCGCCACATGTTGCTGATGCAGTTATGAGTAATACACATCCAATAACTGGCCAAGTGATGTATTTAAATAGTCATAACACTTATGAACAAGTTATTTACAAATATAACATCAGCTTTTCGTTGTTAGTTAATCCAAAACAACACTGGGTATCCTGGAAACACAGTGATTGTAAAACTAATAAAGAACAAGTGAAGTTTATTCTTTTGGATAACATGAAACAGATTTGACAACTTTAAATACATAATTTGAGCGGTTATTGGACGTGTATTACATAAATCAATCAACAACAAGTGTCTCGCGTCTTGTGATTGAATGAGTTAAATAAGAGTTTTAATTTGATTGCTACCGGATAGATGTATACACATGTGGCATCTGTAACGTATTATTCTTCCGATTCCTATCCATTTGTTGTTGCCTTCCTTGAACACACGCTGTAAAACATTCTGAAGCTGATTAAGTTGACGTTCTTTGGCTCCGAGATTGAACATTACTCACTAAACTTGTCATTACGTTTATGTGTTTGTTATGCAATCTATTTATGCCAATTACCTACCTCTCACATGCTTATAATGAGACTTATTTTATGTGGTCGTTTTTCTCCACATGTATGTATCTTTAAACAAATAAAAAGTAATTCCCGTAATATGCCGGTAGAGAGTACTCGGGATGCATTGTAAGTTAAAGGTGATGGTAGTAACATGACATAAATTACGGTAGCGTTGTGAGGTGTTAGGACTTATTGAAGCAGGTAGACTAGTTGCGATCCTTGCCACCTTTCCGTTGTAGAATATTTTTCAGTGCTGAACCTCTCATACGAGTAGTTTATACTCCCCAATCATCTCAGTGCTGAACCTCCCATAGACTATACTCCTCTTTCATTTCAGTGCTGAATCTCTAATAGTGTATACTCCTCCATCATCTCAGTGCTGAACCTCTCATGGTTTATACTCCTCCATAAATTCAGTGCTGAACCTCTCATAGTTTATACACCTCTATCATCTCAGTGTTGAACCTCTCATAGTTTTAACGCCTCTGACATTTCAATGTCTTGAACCTCTCATAGTTTTAACGCTTCTGACATTTCAGTGTTGAACCGCTCATAGTTTTAACGCATCTGACATTTCAGTGCTGAACCAATCATAGTTTTAACGCCGCTGACATTTCAGTGTTGAACCTCTCATAGTTTTAACGCTTCTGACATTTCAGTGTTGAACCTCTCATAGTTTTAACGCTTCTGACATTTCAGTGTTGAACCTCTCATAGTTTTAACGCTTCTGACATTTCAGTGTTGAACCTCTCATAGTTTTAACGCTTCTGACATTTCAGTGTTGAACCTCTCATAGTTTTAACGCTTCTGACATTTCAGTGTTGAACCTCTTATAGTGCCGGCTGGTCTATAAGAGTATGGACCTAGCACCATAAGACCAATGCGCCATCTGGCGGGTATAAGGGTCTGTTACTGACACCAGTGGCCGTCTGTGGGGGTAAACGACTGCAAGCCGATCACTTCATGTCTCGTGGCCGTATGTTTATATATGTTATCGGCATCAAGTAATTTGCCGACTGGCATAAGCGATCATGCTTCTCCGCGAATTGCGATCTCCGGTGGCATGGATCAGTTCATGTGTTGACTCCCTCCCGTGCCATGACGCATGGCTATATATTTATAAACTGACTATGTTACACTGCTATAGACAATTAACATATTCATACCTATGTGTGCTATGTGTTAGCATGTTATTTTGTTATAAAAGCAGCTGATGTTTCATTATCTTGACGACTGTCCTTTTGCCTAATCATTGAATTCGTGCGTGCCCAAATCTCATTTCTCGTACATGTATCCAACCAGTCTTGGGCACTGAATGTGTGCAGCTGATGTATTTGTTAAACTCGGACATTTTCTGTACACGTGTAAACAGCTATGTGCGTCTTCAGAGTGATTATCCATTATATAGTTGTTGTCAAACGGAGTCTTCTTCTCTAGTACTAGTTTAATATTGTGTACCCATTTTGAGATACGAGTACATGTCATGGTGGTACCCCGATGCCAGCGAGTCGCGGTAGCGCGCGTGACTCTCATGCTTGCCTGTCCGCCCAATGGTCATGTGTTCGAATCAACGCGAGGTGACGGGATTGTGTCCAGTAACCTGGGCTATCAGGTGTACCAGCTTTAAATGAGTACCAAGAAATAATACGGGAAGTAAAGACAGCTGGCTTAATAGTGATCACATATGAGAGTAGCACCATATATTCTGTACGCCTCAAGGCATGAACAGTGGTTCAGTGACATGGTTTTACTTAAACCGTGGCTCTAGGCCTGACCTGACCAGATGAGCTTGACCTGTCTACTTATGTAAAGTACATCATCATCATGTGCCTTGCCAACACATGTGGACCAGCTCACAGTCACCAGGCTCTAGGATCAGGCCTCCTTACCGCTTCCCATGACATGATTTGGTAAAGCATCTAGGCATTTATATCTTTGTCTTCCTCTAGTGATCTTGTGGTCAACTTTGCCAACAAACTAAGGTTTCAAACTGATTTTGCACCTTTAATCTTGACTGTCTGCATTTAATTTCTCACAGAAATCAGTGAATTTTCCTTAACCCCTTGAAGGCCTGTCAATTCTGTTTGATTATGGATCCTTATGAATGTTAACAGTTCCAATACGATTCTTTTTATTGTCATTTAACAAGGAGCCGCGACAATATAGTGACTTGTTTATTCTCCTGCAGGTTCAAACGTACCGCCTTTAAATCTATTTGGTTTTGAGGGTTATTCACACCGACCACCCCAAGGCCACCCCAGCGTCATGAAATATACTTTTCTAGAAGATAAGGCTGGCATTGTGGTACTGCCCACATCGTCCTCCAGGAGTTGCCATTTGATTATCAAAGATCGGCATACCATCGTTTACCCTGTTTGCTACCGTGGCATGGACATCCCGTTTTAAGTTATTTTAGTTATTTTGATGTATCTGTTTCTCTTTTTCTTTATCGTTCTTGTTGTCACCTCCAATTTATGAACTTCATTTTGATATCCAGTTGTGTAATCTCTTATTTTCTCTCTCTCTCTCTCTCTCTCTCTCTCTCTCTCTCTCTCTCTCTCTCTCTCTCTCTCTCTCTCTCTCTCTCTCTCTCTCTCTCTCTCTCTCTCTCTCTCTCTCTCTCTCTCTTGTATTTTAAAAGTCAGATTACATTTGGCCGCTCAATTTAAAAATAAGACGGCACACTCATATAACCGCTCACAATAAGAACTGTGTAGGTTTTACTACTAGTGATTTGTGATCTATTTTAATGCATCCGGGTTTGTGTTCTCATCTGAAAACTGCTTTGTGGAATTTCCTCGTCTTACGGCCAGCAGCAGATCACACGGAGTGCGTCAGCTTCTAGCCGATCGATCAAACCGTATTTATATCCATGGGATTTCGCGCTGTCGGTATACTTCGGGAGACTGTGGCCGAGGGTCAGAATGTCCGTCTCACACGTTTTATGAAGCGTGATCTATTATTCTTCATTAGGGCAACGGGATATTTGCATAAAATGTAAAAAAGTAAAGAATCATTTTGCGTGTCTTTGAGTATAATGTGTGCATGGTGATAGCTGCATATCTATATAAACCAATCAACACCCGACGGGTGATATGATCAATATCAAGCAGGCCATCTTTATTTCCTAGACCACGCCCTGATAGGTTCCTATTTTAGACTGGATCAACTGGAAGCTCTAGCCAATGTAAAATCAAATCCCATGTTCCATGGGGATTCCAACACATGTCTACCGGGCGGGAAGGCAAGCACGCTAGCCAGCACGCCAAGGCGCCTCCTGGGTGTTTGTATGGCGTGTGTTAAATATTGCATTCTATCAAATGAAAAACATTGTATGCACTAAACCCTTGCCATTGGACGTGAGATCAAGAATTCTTCCATGTTACATAGAACCAGATTTAACATATGGCTGCGAATCCTTGACAATTAGTAAACAGACGAAAACACCCATAGACACCTTGGAGATGTGGTTTTACAGAATAATGCATACAAATTCATTGGACAATCAAAATGAGCAATTTGGACATTTTGAGGTAGTCTGAGTTGCAAAGACAACTTAATACAAACATCAGATAGAGCAGTCATAATTATTTTGGCCACATTATAAGAAAAAAAAAATGAAACAAGTTATGACAATCGGAAAGATTTGTGGAAAGAGAGATAGAGGAAGACAGCGAGGGAAAATTCTTGACAGTCTTGTGTCAAGTCACGGAAAGGATTCAATACAAGAAATGATCCTTGCAGTCGGAAATCACAATTTCTGGAAAAGTATGTTTACCCACGACAGCTGGCAAGGCACTTGATGACGATGGTGTTAAATAACAGTTGTAGCCTCTAAACCAGGGGTCTGCAGTCTATGTGTAGTGTTGTGTAGAAATAATGTCGTAAAGCCATTCAGCGTGCCAGCCTTGGTCAGTCAAGATCTAACCCACTTTTTCTCCCCACGAGCGTATATCCAGTGTTTGCCCTTTTAGTATTTATTTTAACGACACCATATTACTTAATTATAATACTAACAATTGTGCAGTGGTCTGCTACGGACTATACTGGCATGGGACAGCCGATAGAACAGTGGTTCTCAACCGGTGGGGAATTCCCCCTCTCCATGGGGGAATTTTAGGGTTTCCAGGTAGGGGGGGGGGGGGGGAATGAAGATTATTTCAATATCGCATTAATACAAAAACCAGTTACTTGATATTGTTTTTCCCTCTAAATTTTACGGTTCTGTACTTCTCGCCCTAATGAAATTCGTTTTATAACATAAGTAGACCAGCAAATCACGTTTTATGTAAATGTCTAGACTTGTTCTAGTATGTGTTATTAAATTTAGCTTCCATTTTTATGTATACTGTGTAAAAAAAAAAAAAGGGGGGGGGGGTTTATAGGGAGGAAATTCGAAAGGGGGGGGGGGGAATGACGTTCTGAACATATGGTAAAGGGGGACATGGGCCAAAAAAGGTTGAGAACCACTGCGATAGAACGATATTCAGTGTGATCGGTAGAGAGGAGGAAGGTGGGACGGAAATAGAACTTTGTCAAGGTCGTCATTGTTGCTCCATATTCACTCATATTGCACATTATAAACTAAAATATCTAACAACGTGCGCTGTGAAGAGGTGTAACAACTGGAATGGCTTTGACATAATTATATGCTTCTATTTAATTAATGATTCAATGTTTTATAAGATCGTAAACGGTACTTCAGTTCACATAAGGAACTATTGAAAATAGTTCCACGTGCCGAACTTGGCACGTAGGTTGCCGAAGCCTGCTCTAAACTATGTGATGAATGCTTGGACAGCGATCTTTTAATTCTACATCCGGAAACAAACATCATGCCGGCAGACATCATGCGTACAAGTATCATAAATATACTTGTAGCGAAACGCCAGTGGCCCATGTCCTTATGCATTCTTTTATTTTTGGTAAACAGGGGGAAACGGCTTTCGGAAACTCTCAGTTCTCTTGTTTGCTCAAATCTCCATGAAAGATGGTTCTTTGGGTTATCTTCATACCACAATCTTTACATGGAGCGAGTATATATTTGTCTTTCCTTTCGGGTAGACCCGATGGAGCGCCTTGCGTCAAATGTTCACTGGTGCAGCTGCTGGTCAATTGATGGCCGTGCCAACACATACCGTTTGATAGTTGCAGCATGTCAAGTGATTTAAAGATTACGACAGAGACGCAACATACTACTGAAGTAGTGGAAAGGTAAACTTAGGTTTTCGTTGGTCCAGGCAAAGCTTGGCCTATAAATATCTATTGTCTTAACGACTGAGAGGATAGGGCAAAACAGCGGTCTTGCCATGTTGGGAGGGGGTGACCGTTAGCCGGTCTGGTTACGCGTCTTGATCTTGGCATGGCAAGGGAACACATCTGAAGAATAAGTAGTTACCAAATGATATCGCTTGTTCTTGGCCGCTGATGGACGAGTGATATCTTTCTTCCTACGGCTTACCGTTACTTAGTAGCATCTCTCTTTTAAATATACGCACATTAGATAGCTACGGTGTGCTCCTTGGGGATGGGGTCCACCACTCTATGATCTATCTTCTTGAGCCGGAAGAGGCTATCCATGGTGCTATCTCTTTCGTCTTGTAGTCGATAGGATGATGTGGGGATTATAAATAAACTTCGTTATCTTATTGAGAGAACCTGCATTCCTCTGAATCTACGTGTTGGGTGAGGCACTGCCGGTACATTGCGGCGGCAGCTCAGACAAGAGCAGCAGCCGGAAGAGGTAGTATCTTCTAGCATATTCTTGCTGGGAATGGGGAACTACACTGCGTGCCATACAACCCCACTCCTATATTATTAGTTAACGGGGAGAAACACACAGATTACTAGGCGCACCACACCACAAGATCTTGGTTGTGAGAAAGGCATGGTTTGCAAGGGAGAAAGAAGCTGGGAAATGAATGTGCCCAATAATAATAAAGGCAGGGTATGAGTGAGGAGAGTGATTCGTGTATGTAACAGGGTGCATAGTATAGCCGACCGGACGTCTACAGATTGGAGGTCTATGCAAGCCAGGACGTAGCCAATCCAGGGGCTACCTGACATGTCCGACGCATTCAAGCAAGCCACTGATAAACTGGTGTTGGTAAGCTGAAATGCATAACTAATATGTGGTGCTTGAGTCAGCTTGATCCCTCACTCGAATGTTTGTCCTTTCCAGGGTCCTTCTTTTTGGAAGTATGAACAGAGCTGAAGGTCTCGACAGGGCTCTACGCAGAAAGTATGTTTATGACTATGCCATGGCAAGTTTTGGGCCATGCCGGCTTTAAGAATATGATCTCTACGAGATAGAGCCACTGCTGACCTTGAAAGAATGACCATCAGCTGTACTGACACATCACCAGTCATCTCGATACGTTTGGATTGAGTCCTTTTGTATTATTGGCTGGACCCCGTCAATCACTCAGACACACCCATTATTATATGAGAACTATTCTCCAGGACATTATTTCCTACCTGACATTATGACAGGTGATTACATGGCACTTCCCTAGAACATTTGTTTACTAAAAAGGACTGTGGTCCATGGAAACCTGGAAGTTTGGTCTACAGAAGGCTGTTGTACGTACAACCAATTACCTGGAAGGAAGGAGATTCTTGCACACTCGGTGAGCTGTGTTTGGACGGATCGGACAGTGTATGAAGCTGGGTCTGTGCATCTGGCTACCTGAGGCTCTGTGCCTGAACTTTATCAGTGTTGTGTCTGTTTAGAACTATCTGTGTTAACTGCCTTGATGTTTTCCTGTGCTGTCCTTTATTGATTTAATAAATCAAGTTTTAGTTTATTCCAACAATCACTGTGTTATATATATGGATCAGCCAGAAGAACATTGCAGGAAATAGGTCCTTAGGTCGAAAGAAAGAGTGACAGTGAGTCCGGGGAAAACGGAGGAGGGTTGGCAGGTAAAGACCTATCCCAGCCAGGGCTATAAAGAGAATAATTTTGAAACATTGTGACAGGGCTATTTGGGACCCTCCACGTAGCTTGTTACAATACTTTTACAGTATAATTGGGTGTATATATTAATAGGTGTGTTATATTCATTTATCACGTTTCTAATATATTGGTATGTCATCGGCATTGTGTATAGTATATTCTATGTTCCTGTTTTCTCGTATCTCCCGCTGGAGTATAGGCCTTCTACCATTTCATGCCAAGCCCTTCTTGTCCCAGTGCTATTTTACATAGTTCCTGGCCTATATGTCTTCATTTACACATCTCTGTTTTTGTATTCGCTTCCTCGTGTGAATGTTGGCCTTCATATCATGCATGACTACACCCCCCCCCCCCCACACACACACACATACCCATACTAACACACACGACTTCTATTTAATTTAGTTCCTTGCTTATCCGTGTTTATTCACTCATCTCTGTTTTGTATTTCCTTTCTCTTGGTTATCGTTGCCTTCATATCATACAAGAAACCCCCCCCCCCCCCCACACACACACACACACACACACACGACTGCAAAAGTAACTAACAACGTTTTCCTGTAAGAGGTTAACGAAAGTGGAACATTGCACGCAACCACAAGAAGGCGACGAACAGCATTCCCTGGTCACATGATGAGATGAGATTCACCGGATAACATGGAGACGATTGGAGATGTCAGCGCTGGAAGAGGCTGAGCCTGGCCCAGAGAAATGAGGCTGAAACAGTCTAAGATGGTGGCATGGGGAAATAACATTAGAACTGATCCAGGGCATAAAGGGACGAGATCCAGGGAGAGACATGAATGCCGATACCATTTGACAAGGCACATGGTTATGGTGACGTACGTTTGTATGTGGTGTGTTCGTGTGTGTTTGTATGTATGTGTGTGTGTTCGTGTGTATGCGCGTGTGTGTGAGTGCGTGTGTGTGTGTGTAGCAAAATTGAAACAATTGGGTTGTTTGTCGAACGAACAGCAGTATATCATTGTCTGGAGAGAATAAAGCGAGAGGGAGTGGCCATAGGATCTGGCCGACACTCAGTACTTCGAGCAACACCCAAATGGACACATAATCAGACTGCAACAGTTACCACTAGTACTGAGACTCTTCGCTGGCTGATGAAGATGAGGACGGAGCACGTATGGGGATGTCCCTAGTGCTCTGATGTCGGTACTCGAATCAACTTAACGCGAATCGAGCAACAGTATAAAGGAATAATCGTTTGATTCTAGCTACGGTAAAGTGAAACTAGACAGTAAGCATTTGCATAACAAGCAAACGAAACGTTTGAATACCTGTAGAGATAATATTGAGATATCAACGCCAGCAACATGTTGCTCATTATATACCTGCGCTGTAAGGAATTGTCAAGGCTTCGGAATGGGTTATCTGTCCTCTATCAGGAACAGTCAAGCACGAACAGTTATAGAACACAGGATAAAAACTCGAGCAGAAGATTTGGTAGAGTGTTTCAGATCAGATATGAGACATCCCTTAAATTAACATGGGGTTTACACCTGTTTCTGATGGTTCAGTTTCTAGACACAAAGATGGAGTGTCAGCGAGCTTCTTAACTCTTAGTGGTAAAAGTTACTTGAATGTTCTTTATATGAATTTACTCTCGGTAGTTTGCCATTGTTTTCTGAACGTACATACCATTGTGAAAATCAACGCAAAGCTGTCTTCTTCAAAATCGTATGCAGCTGACTTTCAACACGGTATAACAGGATCATGAAACTGCGTTTCCTACCACTACATCACAGACGCCAACAACTCTTAGTGGTTAACAAAATATATACAACGATAATTACTGCCTATATACCTTGCAGTGTATAAAAAAAAGGGGGGGGGGGTGTCTTGTTCCAGGCTATTGCAGTCGCCGCGAACAGGGAATGTTAGGGTTGTCCGTCCACTTCCTACATAAAAATATCCATAAAATTACCGAGGATTTGACTCCGAGTTTCCGGAATGGGAGTCTGACATCTCGGTAACGGTAATTTGAAACTTATTACCTTCGATCTTCTTAAAACTGAAAATACCACCACTTGTCGACACACAGATTGCCAGAAGTGACTAGTAGAAATACTGGAATAAAATATGACACACAGAGAAGAGACTTGCAGAAATACTGGGAAATAATACGTATGTTTAATTTAATCTGGACTTATAGAGTCTCAAGTACTAGAACCATTACATTCCCACTACTAGAGCCATTTTATAACAACGACTGGAACCATTATACATCAACTTATGGAACCATCTTACACAATCGCCAGAGTTGTGGATCAGCTCTGTGTTCTTGTGTCGACCATGCCACGTGATCAAGCCATCGAGTTATTTACTTCTCTGCCTTCCCCTTTGTTCTTTTCTCCTCAGTCTTGCCAATTGTCACCAAGCTCTCCACTTTATTTCTTCTCATAACGTGCTCTATAAAATTTGACTGCCTGCGTATAATTTCCCCAATCAGTTTACTGTTTTCATTAGCTTCTTGTAGGAATTGCTAATTGGGTTCTGTGTCTGTCCATGGTATTCTTTGCATTTTCCTCAGAAACCACATTTCCACTGCCATTAGATGTTGTTCAGCTGCTCATTGTCCACGTTTGACATCCATACAAAAGTACAAGCTCAATGTAACATTTCAACAATCATTTTCTCGTTGCAATTGGCATCTTTGTATTGGTTGGTATGTTTTCCATCTTGTAAAAGGCCATATTTGCCATAACGTGTCTGCCAGAAGATCGCCTTACCTCTCGTGGAGAAACGTCTCGTCGACTTCATAAACTACACGAGGAAATAGGCTAAATTGTATCTGCGTGTTGTTGCGAGCTTGCGTGCAAAGTCATTGACAAAAGCTGGGCACAAAACATGGCAGTTTTTCTGATACATTTGTATAACTTAATGATTTGTAAAGTCCCAGGTAACGCACTTTAAGTTGAAGAATAAAATGGAAGCACTTAAGCGTAAATTAAAACATTCGTACGCACAGGTGAGTCTTTATTAAATATTTGAATAATGAAGACACAAACAATATATTGCACAGTTTAGTGCCTGACATGTGTCACTGCATCTCGTCAGGTGCACACTGCAGGGGAAAAAGTTCAACATATAATGACGCAGGTAGCGTATTGACGCCTTTCAACCGAAATAAACAAATCACAGTTTCTTATGTTTCAATGTCATTATGGTAGTTTTACAGGGTGTATTTTTAATGATTATATGTTTTTAATGTTTGGAAAATAATGCCGGTCCAAATATCTTATTTACCTATTATGTTGCATGAACTTTACAGAGGGTGAATACAGAACTTGGACCTGCAATATTTTCAAACATTGCACAGTCATTAATTTTTTTTTTTTTTTGCATATCCTTTACAGGACATCGCTGTCAACACCAGCATCTTTCAGCTGTATGTCGATCTCTTGGCAAGTTTACGCTCAGTAGTTTGCCATTGCTTTCTGAGCGGCCGGCTTACATACCCCGTAAGTTACAGATGCGATTCGAACCACTGCTGATTCTTACCGTCATCACGTTAACCGACGAGAGTATACGAGATTACGGAGAAAAGTCATAACCTCTAAGCCACGAAGCCGGCTTAATTAAAATTACACCCTATAAATAGACTTTCATGGGTTCATGTGAAGCCACAGCCCTTCAATATCCTTGGTGTATTCCGCTTTCCTCTGCAGCCAGTGCGATTTTAATGATTGGTGAGTGTGTAACTGTGTTTTTGAGTGATTGGATATATAAGGAAACATTTATTAAGTATCCCAATGTGTGGATGAGTGATTGGATGTGATAGTCTATTTAAAACTCAGCAGGTAAAACATAGTGGTAAAGGAGGGGTAACAAAGTCAATAATCATGAGACATCCAATCACTCATTAACTCGTGGGGATCTTAACCAACGTTTTCTCAAACAACCAATCGTTTATTGACAGTTTTTTTTTTTTTTTGCATATCCTTTACAAAACATCGCTGTCAACACCAGCATCTTTCAGCTGTATGTTGATTTCTTGTCAAGATAACGCTCAGTAGTTTGCCATTGCTTTCTGAGCGGCCGGCTCACATACCCCGTAAGTTACCGATGCGATTCGAATCACTGCTGATTCTCACCGTCATCACGTTACCGACGAGAGTATACGAGATAACTGAGAAAAGTCATAACCTCTAAGCCACGAAGCCGGCTTATTGACAGTGGCGATCTCAAATAATCTTTTCTTCACACATTCAGCCACCTATTCAAAACTTAACATATCACGTATTCATAGGGGTAGGACTGGGATAACCTTTGCCCCACACACCCAGTCACAAATTCACACGTGGCGATCTAAAATAATCTTTTCTTCAGACAGATAATAACCTTTAGTCACACATCCAATCATTCATTACTCGTGAAGGTTGGCAATAACCATTCAATCACTCATTCAGACGATGAGGTATTGAATAACCAGTACTTACACGTCCAATCACTCCTTCTGACGGTGAGGTATTGAATAACCTGTACTTACACGTCCAATCACTCCTTCTGACGGTGAGGTATTGAATAACCTGTACTTACACGTCCAATCACTCCTTCTGACGGTGAGGTATTGAATAACCTGTACTTACACATCCAATCACTCCTTCTGAGGTGAGGTATTGAATAACCTGTACTTACACATCCAATCACTCCTTCTGACGGTGAGGTATTGAGTAACCTGTACTTACACATCCAATCACTCCTTCTGACGGTGAGGTATTGAATAACCAGTACTTACACGTCCAATCACTCCTTCTGACGGTGAGGTATTGAATAACCTGTACTTATACATCCAATCACTCCTTCTGAGGTGAGGTATTGAATAACCTGTACTTACACATCCAATCACTCCTTCTGACGGTGAGGTATTGAGTAACCTGTACTTACACATCCAATCACTCCTTCTGACGGTGAGGTATTGAGTAACCTGTACTTACACATCCAATCACTCCTTCTGAGGTGAGGTATTGAATAAGATGTACTTACACATCCAATCACTCATTACTCGTGGCGATATGCAATATTCAATCAATCACTCCTTCAGAAGTGAAAGTATTGAATAACCTGTACTTACACACTCAATCACTCCTTCAGAGGAGGTAAGCAATAACCATTCAATCACTCCTTCAAACTTGAAAGTAGGCAATGACGATGCAATCACTCCCTTAGAAGTGGAGGTATGCAATAACCATTCAATCACTCTTTCAGACCTCGAGGTATAAAATAACCTTTCCTTATGCATCCAAAGCTCATTTATTAGTTTAAGTACATACTAGCTTACTCACATATGCAATCACTAATTCACAGTTACAACTCCCCATTTCATTTTACCCAACGATCTTTAGAACGAACTGGCTGTGAGGAAAATGAAATTCATCAAGGGTAGTGAAGAGCTTTAGCTTCACAGGAAGCTAAACCCGACAGCATAAAATCAAAACACACCAAGAATCATCACTAAACCTTGCTCACAGTAACATAAACTGTAACATAACTAGACCATTATTTCCAAGCCAACTGTTATGTTGTGATCAGGGTGTTTCCCCCATTCCTTCCTTCCTGGGTAATGAACCGTTGCATATACGTCTATCAGCGTAGGAAGGAAGTATCGATTGTGCCCAGAATACCCCAATACACGCCATTCAAACAGTAATCGGCGAAAAAGTAACGGATTTCTTTTCACGTCACGAGGCGTTTTTTGGTATACAGTGCTAGCGCCATAGATTCAAACAGTTAAGTTAGTTGTATGTCCTTTACAGTACGCTGCAATCAACCCCAGCGTTCATTGGCTGTTTATTATGTACATGCAATGTTAGTTCAGCACAGTACCGTGCGGTAGAATTTCTCCTTATGATGCAAGTCTTCGAACTGCCGCCTCTTACATGTTTTTTGCTTTCTTAAAAATGCCGCAACCTTATGAAGCTCCCTTACGGTGCCGCCTGATGCGGCCGTCTCTCTGTATCAAAGCACGGCACGTCCCTGGTTCAGTAGTTTGTCATTGATTTCTGAAGGCGATCGCCTGGTACTATCGAAATCAACCCAAAGCGAATTGTTTCCGCAGTTGATTTTGAACCTTCGACTCGGTATGACGGAGAATGATGAAACTGCTCGTCTTAGTGTCCGCCCAAAACCTTAGAGTAAGTTATTCAAACAGTATAAGTTCAATTATTTCAGGACTAGCAAATCGGGTACATGCATTTAAAATGGGGTAAGACGCCGTATTCTTAATGATACTGACTGCAGTAGAGTGAGGGATCAACACTATCGTCATCATCATCACCAGCATCATTACCACTACTACAAAATTCACGGTCATCACTACCATTACTAACTGGGCTAGCAAATCTGGTACAAGAATTTCAAATAGGGTACGACGCCGTATTTTTAGAGTTAGTATTGTGCTGCAGAGTAGACCACAGCTTGGGATCAACGTCATCATCACCATCACCACCATCACCAGAATGATCACCACAACTACCAACACCACCACCACCAACTCTACCATCATCATCATCATCATCATCATCATCATCATCATCATCATCATCATCATCATCATCATCATCATCATCATCATCATCATCATCATCATCATCATCATCATCATCATCATCATCATCATCATCATCATCATCACCATCAGCAGAGATATTGGTTAAAACTATTGATTGCCAGGACTAGAAGGCTATTAATATTATTAACATATTGCCTACGGTTCCAGGTTCCCACTTCATTAGGGACACACAGGGCCCACTTGCCATAGGGCAAGGTAACACTCTGTCCAGTCCACCACTTATCGCCAAACATTACCAACGACTCGTCTCGCCATGGAAGGTTGTACGTAATGAGTTTCCAACAGCCTCTTTCTTGTATCTGTACGGCGTACTCCTTGAGTCGTTATCTTGAAATTGTTAATTGCATTTCAGTATCTGCAGTGGGGTTCCACTGTACGTTTCCCATCTCTTCCTCGGTGACTACCGACGAATACTTCTTATGTGCAGCCGGTTTGGGGGGACTGCTAAAACGATGGGATAAGTGCCTCAATGTTGGTGGAAATTATGTTGAGAAATAAAGGGACAATTATGTATAAAAATAAGCTGGTTTCAAGTTGTTATCATAGTTAGTTATTTTTCTACAACCAATTGTGACTTACTTATTAACTAACCCTCGTAGTAGCAACTAACAGTAGCAGTAACAACTAAAAGGAACAACCTACAGTAGCAACCAACAGTAGTAGTAGCAACTGACAGTAGTAATAGCAACTGACAGTAGTAGTAGCAACTAAAAGTAGTAGTAGTATGTGTGTGGACTACAACCAGATTCAAAGCGAGTAAACCGAGATCGCGTACAGAAACAACGAATACAAACTATAAAAGCTATGAGTCATAAAGAAGATGTAGAAACACAAGAAGATAATTAGATAAGACAGAAAGTGCACTGACCAGGACGTGTGTTGACAACCTTGTGATCATGTGATCATATTTCCACTGAAGCGGGGATTGTTGTAAATCTGACCTGGCTCCCATTAATTACTGGCAGTTTTTACTTTCAGTAGTTTCTATTGTTTGCTGAACGACCGACACTCTTACCATCGAATTCAGTCTGCTTCCAAATCGTCTGCGGCTGAATTCGAACACTTGACTAAAGCTGTGCACTGAGTGACTAGATTGCCGGGCTCGCCTTCGGGAGACCCGGGTTCAAATCCCCGATAAGATGTGGAAAAATGAAAACCCTAACATGCACAGTTGGCGGCGACTGCACTAGCCAAGTGGTCTGAATACCTCCAGACCTCCTTGCCCTACACCGTAAGGTACTATAGGGAGTAGATGACAGACACTCTGAATGACAGGGAAATTGTGAAACATGTTAAGCCCTATGCATTACTAAAGAAACACGTCAACGAACCTAGACGAAGTAAAACTAGGATACAAGCCTGCAGCAGTCCCTGGGGGAATACGTGGTCATTGAAGTAACGTGAGAAATACATCCTTAAGCATTGGCTTGCCACTTATAAAATGAAAATACAGCAAAGAAGAAGAAGACACTAAACGAAAGGGTTAAAATACACGTTCGTTCAGCGAGGCGCTGTCATCATATGGAAGCGGCATCCTAGAGTCTCCATGTGGCCACTATAAAGCGTAACGGACAAACGACCCCATTCCAAGCCAGAGATATAATGGGTGTATGGTAAGTAAGTAAAATTAAAGGTCCCTTTTATACGCCTAAGGTGCACTGGGCATGTAGGACTAGATCCGTATTGTAATCTTCCAAACGCTACTAAGGAGGTGATTTGGGCATTATCACACCGGCCGCCTTTACTTCCCAAGGGATTTCCTAGTACCCATTTTAGGCTGAGTAGAGCAGAGTCCAAGTAATAGTATCCGCCCCGTTGCGGATCGAACAATAACCACCCGGTCGGTAGCCGCGCAACTAGCCCCTACACCACCGTAGCTGTAACAGGGCCAAGTTCAAACTCCTGATCACGGAAACCACATAAGCACCACCCGTAACAGGGCGGCAGTCCCCGCGGGGTAGTGGTAGGGTCATCACGCAGTTAAAGTAGATGTGAGGACAATTCTCAACAAAGGCGACCCCAATGGCTTAGACAGTGTTGATTGAAATAGTGGGGTATAGTTAATGCTTTTAGTACTTCACGTGTTCCGACGAATAGACTTCTCATCCCAGGACTAATATTGGCTTGCTGGCGACTTCGACACTCTTAAGATTGACATTTGGTAGTCACCAAGTTTCACAAATGATGTTGTCATCGTCCCTGGAGGATAATAACCTGATGTTAAACTCCATCGCAACCTTGACAAGCAGGGCAGCAAAAACACAAGGGATACGAACAAAGATCAAACATACTTCACCGTTAAGGATTTCATTCTAACCGTGCTTGAATTTTATTCAAAGATAATTCAAAGCTGACGATTCAAAGAACAACGC
The DNA here is from genome assembly GCA_963921405.1 of Cepaea hortensis. Lineage (NCBI taxonomy): Eukaryota > Metazoa > Mollusca > Gastropoda > Stylommatophora > Helicidae > Cepaea > Cepaea hortensis. The sequence goes on along the minus strand of OY992878.1, from coordinate 41,377,659 downwards.
ATGTTGAAGAATCGATGTAAAGTTCCAAATCGCCAAAAATATCAATGAAACAAATGCCGCCATCCATCTGGCAAAATCAAGCAACTTTCTCCGTTTGATAAACTTATGCTGTCAGACATCTAATGATCTTTGTTAACTTTCACTGAATCAAAATTCGTGGACCAACATTTCGAGCTATTGGATCAACTTTACTGTTCTCTCCGGCTGTAATCCTCACTTATCGGCTCTCTTGTCCGTTTTGATCTTCTGCGTTCTTCCTATCCGGTTGTTATCCCTTCTCTCACTCTTTTGATGTCAACACTTGTCGTCTCTAGTGATGACACCAATCTCTACGCGAAATTAATATTTATTTTTAGCGCATTCTCGTGCAAAAAGAGATTTTCATATGGGTGTCTTCTGTCATCCAGAAGGTCCAAACGTAAACTCATCTCTCCTTCTTGAACCCACCGCCAGGACAGTACGACCAGGTTATGTCGCCCCTCTGTACCCAGCCTATTATGTTACACGGCTCCCCGTGGGTATATGGTGCTAGTCGTATATTTCATAGACCAATCGACAATAAGTGGGTGATTTAGTTATTATCTCACCGGTCGCCTTTATTTGCACAACATATTCTGGTAACCATCTTCAGCTGGGTCAACCCTGGGGTCCAGATCCTGGGGATTCTGTCACGATAACCACTGGCCGACAGGCAAGCGAGCTACTATTGCACCACCGCTACCGCAAGGAGAACGTAGTATGACGTTTATCTTCCATGTTCGCCATTGGGATCCAAGTTTATCTTTATGAGGACATTTATACACGAAACTTGACAGTGAGAAGTATGACAGTAACCTTGTCGTAGCCGAAAGCATTTGATACATTATACAGGAGATCAAATGGCACAGATCATGGCCCTTGACCCTATCCATGGCTTAATGCTGTGGGTGATCCCTATCTGCAGCAATTCTCAGGTATCATTTGGCGCGAAAGTCCTTATGCCTGCCCACATTGTTGGTAGCGCCAGGATATTCCTTATGCATATAATTGGTGTGTCATTTGTGCACACCAGGATCACCCGCATGGCCGCATTCTGTATGCGCTCCAGCCTTTCAAGCTGGCTCTTTGATACTGTCAGCAGCCCAATATCATACTCATTTACACCCCTTTGACGTGACTCTACCTTGCCGTGGTAGAGGGGCTTGAGTGTTCCAATAACCCCGAGAGCTATGCCGACGGTAGCACAGCTCACGGGATAGAAACCAGACCAAGAGAGACCCACATCTGCCTCTCTGCAGGTAGACTGGGGACAGTCAAAGTCCGAACCAGATCAGGAGCACGATGCAACTACATTCTTGGTCCAGACACTTATTCTACTGCTCTCAGCTGAGGGATATGGCTGAACGCCTCCAAGCCAATATCCCCCAAATGGGAGGGCCAGGCCGATACTCACTCAATGCTAAATGAGGTGAGATGCTGAGCCTGCTACATGCTTGGTCCAGACACTTGCTCTACGGCTCTCAGCTGAGAGATATGAGGGATCCCCTGGATGAGAGAGCCTGGCCGTTACTCGCTCTCTGCTGCATGGAGGTAAGATGCTGAGTCGGCAGCTCATGCAGCCTACCCCGAGAGCGTTGCTAAAGGTGAAAAAAGAGTCCCAGTGGCACGCAATGGCAACGATGCAAGTCTGTACTTGCACATTGAATGAGCGTAGTCAAAGGTGGGAAAACAGCTCATTAACACGAAAGGGAACGCCTGGCTAGAGAATTCATTACGTGGAAGTCTGAAGCGAAAGCTTTCCGAATGGAAGACGTCTCATTAACACGAAATGGAACGCTTGGCAACCGAATCCATTACGTGGAAGTCCGAAGCGAAAGCTTGCTGAGTGAATGTCATCTGCAGACTGACCGTTCCTGGTTTGCTTGGGGAGCGGTCAGTGGCGAAGGAAATACCCACACACGGAAGTGAGGAATTAAAGCAGCCACGAGCAGGACGTGGCGATTCCTTAGGTTAGCCTAGTCTCAGAGCGTTATGTGCCGGCTTTGCAATTATGGAAGCCTCCTTGGATGGCGGGGAATGCCCATGATCTGCCCCTGCCTTCCCCTGAGGGTTGACCGTGATGGCTCTGACCATTTTAACTTTACCAGTTGAGATGTGGACGATACCACAACAGAATGTCCCTAGAAACCCCAAGGAAGGCCACCTGATTAAAAAAAAAACAACACCCACAGAAGTCGGATTTGCCAGTCTAGAGGTTGCAGATAAATTGGTACAACGCAAAAACGTCCGAATGAAATGTTCTTCGTGCTCGGAACAGCTCTGACTATTTTGTCTTCCGGGCACATGTCCGAACCGAATGCTCGCTGAGTAGACGTCGTCTGCAGATCGACCGTTCCAGGTTTGTGAGGGGAGCGGCCTGTGGTGAACGAAATGCCCAATACATGGAAGTGAGGAATTAAAGCAGCCATGTGCAGGATGTGGCGATTCCTTGGGTGAGCCCGGTACCAGAGCGCTATGAATGAGCTCTGCAATTATGAAAGCCTCCTTTGATCGCTGTAAATGCCCATGGACTGCCACTGCCTTCCCTTGAGGGTTGACCGTGATGTCTTTGACCTCTCTAACTTGACCAGCTGGGATATGGACGGCACCACAACAGTGAGAGTCTCCCAGGACGGATAACCTGGTTTCAAAAACGCCCGCAAAAGTCTGATGTGTTGGCCTAAGGGTTTTGGCCCTAGGTGCATAGCAAGACACACCGCAATTACGTCTTTAAAAAAAAAAAAAAACAACAACAACACTCCGGATGAACGCAGCAGCAGAAGCAGAAGAAGATACTCATTGACATAAATTAATAACTGATGAAATAAAAGACGAAGATCACCCCTCTGGTAAGTCAGCATGGCCGAATGGATGTAAACACATGTTCTTAAAACACGAAGTGTTCTGATGCCGAGGTAAGGGGTTCAACCCTTACACCGAACAGTTAAACCAAAATGTCCACCTTTCGTTGTTGACTTGGGAACGTAAATTACATTTACCTCTGAAGTCGGAGTGGATTCGCCTGATAGCGAGGGACATTTATTAGGCAAAGCTAAAACATACGCAAAGTTCAGTCCAGCACTACTAGAAGTAACGTGTATGGACTACGATTGAGTTCAAAGAGAGCAAGAGGTGCAAGAAAAAACATCACCCCTCTAATGATCACAAGAGCTATGTCAACAGTAGCGCAGCTACTGGTTACTTCTCCCATATCGGACAGGTCAAGGAATATAGAGAGCAGACGATTAAAGACCCAGGTAGACTGGGTGACAGTGAAAGACTATGGACTGCACGACCGAAAAAAATGCTTGTTGAAGTCGGATGGACTGAGACACGCGCTTGACGGAATAGTGCAACGTAATTCACTTGGTGATGAAAGAAAGAACTCCAAGACCTTGCAAGTTCCAATGACATGGTCACGTGTAAAAAACTTCTTCGTTGGTCAACACTAAGGCAACTCCAACAGCTCCAGGAAATAGAAAGGGGTTAGAAAAAGAAAAAAAAGAAAAAATACAACGGACAGATAATGTTAAAAACAGAGAGAGAGTAAAAATAAACACTGTCAGAAACTGACGTACAGACAGTAATCAGAATCGAAGAATATATGCAGTAAGTAGCAACGGAAAGATACCACTACGGCCTCGTAGGCAACGGATGACATAATGACAAAGAAGCAAGCATTCCTTTTTCTTAAGCTTGAACAAAGCATCAATGAACAATTAGTCTATACTGGGTAAAATTTGGGAGCCTGACGTCAAGACACGAGAAATACATTCATAAGTATTGATTTACAATTACAGAAGAAACTGACACAGATAGTTACAAAAAGAAACAGTAGAAACTGTAATGAATTGGAAAGTTATTTAATTTAAAAGTGAATAAATATTACCAAGCGATTAATAAACAAATATGTAGCAGCTGACAGGATATATTCACAACATATAAGAGAAATAGTAAGTATATGTGGGAAAAGTGACTGTCCTAGGATCTCAACAAATCCAGTAGTTAGTGCAATAACCAGGGCAATTTGCATTGCGTGGTAATTTATGCACGTCCCATCCCATCCCGTCCCATGGGATTCCCATGGGAATAACATTCCCATGGCCAAGCCTGCCAGGCTTGGCCATGGGACATGTTTTTCTGTCCCATCCCGTCTCATGCCATCCCTACACTATTAAGAAAATCCCCCTTTTTTCCCATGGGATTCCCATGGCCAAGCCTGGTAATAACAATATATTATTCCGCTTGAAATATAAAGACACGGGAACACAGCACACATTTCCCCTCTACACCTTTTTCAAAACACATATCCCGAAATGGGAACCTATTACGGTTTTGGGATGTGAAAGAACTATGGCATGTTGTGGGCCTGACGACACGGAGAAATAGGCGGCCAGTCTGTTCCTCTGTTGGCTGGCGTCGAAAAGTTATACTCCCGCGGTCATGACATCAGCTCTCTATCAACTACACTAACTTGCTCGTCTTACACATTTCTCAATTAAACATATGGCCTTCATTAACGTATAATCAAAAATAAAAAGGTCGGCAACGGAAAATTGATGTAAAATAATAAGACTGTAAATAAACGAATAATTAATGAACAATAGTTTACAATCTTTTTTTTTTTTTATTTTAAAGTTGCATATCCTTTACAGGACTTTGCAGTTAAAACCAACATTTTACTGCCGTTGTTGATGTCTTGGAAAGTTTTACGTTCAGTAGTTTGCCATTGTTTTCTGAACGACCGGCTCCCATACCAAACGTTAAAACCAGCGTGACACAGTCTCCTGCCAAATCGGTCACCGCTGTGTTTCGAACGCGGGTAAGCGGCATTACGAATCGCGTCTACAACGCCATAGACACGGAGCCCGGCCAATCTACATAATACTAAATAAGGAAACATTTCATTTGCTAATTACATTACCTTATAATATTTTTCAATTAAATACATATATTCTAGAGAGGATGGAAATGAAAAAAGAGTTTTAGAAAGAAATTAAAAGAGAACAAACAGTCAAATATATTGACCACATCACAAGACATGGCAATCTCATTGAAAACCATACTGGGGAGAAGCTGAAGAAATGTGTGCACGAGGTAGATACAAATACAATGTAATAAACTCTGCTATTAATTTACAAGCCGGCTTCGTGGCTTAGAGGTTATGGTTCTCCGTAATCTCGTATACTCTCGTCGGTGACGTGATGACGGTAAGAATCAGCAGTGGTTCGAATCGCATCGGTAACTTACCGGGTATGTGAGCCGGCCGCTCAGAAAGCAATGGCAAACTACTGAGCGTAATCTTGCCAAGAAATCAACATACATCTGAAAGATGCTGGTGTTGACAGCGATGTCCTGTACAGGATATGCAAAAAAAAAAAAATAATTAATTTACAAATAAAGTTAACAAATAAAAGGCGTTTCATACATTGAATTTGACGAACAATAAACGATTGCTCAAATGCATCGAGACATTTGCACTGAGGCGGTTACAGCCAATTTTGTGCAAACAGAGACGAAGCCTTGTTACAAACCTTTCAGAACAAAGTCTTAAGACGCATCTTTGGGCCCATTAGGGATACACAAAGTGGAGAGTGGAAAAGAAGAAGCAACAAGGACATTTATGATCTGTTTAAGTCCCCGCTAATCACTGGTATCATGAAGGCTAATAGACTGCAATGGCTGGGGCATATAGAAAGAATGGAGGATAATAGGGAAACAAAACTCGCGTTTTTTTTTTTTTTTTTTTTTTTTTCCCGCGTTTCCATCCTGTTTCAGGATATTGCGGTCAACACCAGCATCTTTCAGCTGTATGTTGATTCCTAGGCTAGATTACGCTCATCAGCACGCCACGACTTTCTGAGCGACCGGCTCCATACTCTCATAAGTCACTTTTGCGATTCGAACCACTGCTAATTCTCGTCGCGTCACGTGACGAGAGTATTCGGGGTTAGCGGAGAAAGCTGCTAACCCCTCGGCCACGGAGCCGGTAAAACTCGCTTACACTCAGGAAATAATTGACCGTAGACCCCGAGGTAGACCAAGAAGACGGTGGAGAGATAATATACATACAGACCTACAAGCACTTGGAATCAGCGACTAGCAAGAGAAGGTCAACCAGAGAGACGAATGGAGACGGCTTGTATCTGCAGCAAAGAACCTCAATGGTTCGGAATGCTAAAGAAGAAAGATTTCATGTTAAATTTGCAATTACCGTGCGAATAACTAATGCTTTACATTCGAACAACTCCAGCGACTATATATTTCAAGTATTTCAGCCAAAGTACAATTGATTTATTCACTGCTTATCATTTATAACTCTGCAAGTTGCACCATACGAGATACAGCAAAATATAAAAGGAAATAAATCGCGGAAGATATTGTCTGTGGCTTCTGTGTTAAATTCTCTAAGGGAATATATTGTTTTGAATTAGGCTGAAAATGTCTGAACACAGGAGACAGTGGAGTGACATAAGCAGACGATTCCAACAACGATGTGTGACTGAATAACGTGATTGATAACAAATGGGATTAGAGCCTGTTTGTGTAAACTATAGGCAATTCCCATAGTGATAAAGGAACCCGTACAGAGTTTCGGCCGTGTGTCCGATGCAACCGAAGACAAGAGCGCACAAATAGATATATATGAAACAGCGGTAAACGGTCTGCGTGCCATCCAGAAAAGCAAACTTATAGGCAAATTGAAGATCTGGTGTCTCCAATTCATGCTGATTCCGAAACTCAAATGGCTTTTGCTGATATACAATGTAGGCATGAGCGCAGTAGATGCCACTGAGATAAAGATAAGCAAATTGATAAGAAAGTGGCTTGGAGCACCAATAGGTTGCGTTAGCGAAGGTGACGCTACACTGTGAAAAAAAAAGCTCGTCCTCCCGTTCTTGTCCGTTATGGAGGAATTCAAAGTCGGGAAAGCCAGACTCGCGATGATGCTGCGCGTGTCTCTAGATGAAAAGTCAGCACCTCACAACCCACGCTCAAAACGGGTAGGAGGTGAAAGGTCGACATCACAGTCGAAGCTGCTTTTTTATGCTGCGTATCCCTTACAGGACGTTGCAGTCAACACCAGTATTTTTCAGCTGCTATTGATGTACTAGGCAAGTTTTACGTTCAGTAGTTTGCCATTGCTTTCTGAACGACCGGCTCACATATCCCCGTAAGCTACCAGCGTGGCGCTGTCCGCTGCCAAATCTCGCGAGCTGTTAATCACTTGGCCAGGGAGATGCTTAGACACCACTTAAACTGAAGGAAGTCATCGGCACACCCAGTCGGATAGAAGGGGGTTCGGGGACCATGACAGAGCTCATGTATGGACAAAGAACACAGAGAAATGTTGGTTCAGGAGATCTGCAGGGGACAGGGCGAAAAGAGAGTGCAAATGACTGCCCATCGGGCGCAGCAGGGCCATAGGATGTCATAGGAGGGGGTACTACTAATATGGAATGAAATAACTGCGCCTAAGTTTCGTCGTCCTATCCCACTACGTTGTCCTGTTACCATCTGCCAGCTTGGTCAAGTGGGATAAAGCCACCAACCCATCCTGTCCCCACTGTAAAGAGAAAGTCCAGACAGCGGAGCACCTGCTGTCTGCATGCAAAGTAGCCCTTTGCCAAGGTCGATTCATATGGTGCCACAGTTCTTGCTGAGCTGGCAGGGGATGATGCCAGAATGCGGGCGAACAGAGGGGCCAAAGCTTTGCAGATGTGGATTTACTTCGTCAGAGCTGGACAGCAACGTAGAGACAAGGAAGGCTGGTGCGGATGATTGGGAATTGACTGCTGACTTGAAGGGCCTAGGCGCGTACCCGGCAGTGATCCAATAATTTTGATTGCGACCTGACATTGTACTTCATTCCTCGTCGACAAAGCAGCTAACGCCGATTGAGCTGATCGTTCCATTTGAGTAGAGAATCGAGGAGCAGCACATGTACTAGATGGAGAAGTACAATGACATGGTCGCAAGTCTGACACAGGAAGGGTGCACTGTCAGGCTATTCGCCGTAGAAGTAGACGCAAGAGATCTAATCGCCCACTCCGTGTATGAAGTCCACTCCGTGTAAGAGGCCCACTCCGTGTATGAGGTGCTAAAACAGTTAGGCATCAACGGACAAACGAGGACGAGACTGAAACGATTTGGTGGGGCAGCCGAAAAGCCTCGTGCTGGCTGTGGAACAATCGGAATTTAGAGTGGGACAAGTCCCAATAGTAATATTATTAACGTTTCTGTCTGTAACTGCAGGGGAAATAACATCGGAACCAATCTCTCAAGTAAGAGCTAGAACTTGTACTTTCTTGCAATAACGGCTGCACATTGTAACAACAGTCTTGATTGCAGACAATGAACAGGACCTGCAAAATTTAGTAGATGCGGTTGTTACACACAGTGAACAACAAGGGTTAGAATTAAATTGTAAAAAGACACAGATTATGGTCGTCACTAAGAAGAACGAAATACCACAGTGTAATATACAAGTAAATGGGAATATTCTTCAACAAGTGAATAGGTACAATTACCTCGGAACAGTAATAACATCTGATGGGAGATGCCTTGAAGAGATTAGAACAAGAATCGCCATGGCAAAAGTAGCCTTTAGCAAGATGAAAAACATACTGACCAATAAAAAGATGTCAATTGAAACGAGAAAAAGAGTGTTGAGATGCTACATAGAACCTGTACTTTTATATGGATGTGAAGCTTGGACAATGAGCAGCCAGGCTGAAAAACATCTGATGGCTGTAGAAATGTGGTTTCTGAGGAAAATGCAAAGAATACCATGGACAGCCAGAAAGACCAATGAACAAGTCCTTCAAGAAACAAATGAAGATCGTAAACTGATCAGAGACATTAGACGTAGACAGTCACAATTTTTTGGGCATGTTATGAGAAGAAATGATTTGGAGAACTTGGTGACAACTGGTAAGATCGAGGGGAACAGACCAAGGGGAAGACCTAGAAACAAGTATCTGGATGGCTTGGCCTTGTGGCATGGTCGAGACAGAAACACGGAACTGATCCACGACTCTGTTGATCGAGTGAGATGGCAGAACATGACCGCCCACGCTTACCGGCATGGCACATGATGGATGGATGGATTGTAACAACAGAGACATCTGAAGACTACACGCAAACGAAAGATAACTGAAGATGCAATGACATAAAAATAAAATAAACAATTATGGATGCGTGAATTAAGAGTAAGTCTGACAAGGAGGGACGTTTGAATGGAAGAATACCAGGTGTGTACAACCAGCGTCGACTGAACATATTAGCATGTACCTTTACCCTATTTGCTGCTGGAGACAGAGCATGTATGGGTTTGCCCGAAGTGCTATAATGTCGATCTTCAATCAATCAATCAATCAATCAATCAATCAATCAATCAATCAATCAATCACACAGTGCAACAAATAAGTTTCTTGGAATATCAACAGAAAGACTACATAAACAATGGTTAAATCAAAGAAAGAGATAACACCATAATGTGACACTCTCTCCCGCCCCCCCCCCCCGCCCCCCCCCCCAAAAAAAAAATGTATGTAACCAAGTCAATAAATTCAAATATTTGAGAGGCAATCACCCCATCAGATGATAGATGAGTAGAGATTATGGACAGAATAGGCTGCACAAACGCTGCATTTCTAAAGGTGAAAAGTATCCTAATTAATAAGTAATTTACACTGAATGTCAGAAACGTATGACTGAAATGTCATACGAGAAAACCTGCCAATTTGGGAATGTTAAAGAATAAATTAGGAAGAGCTGGGAGGCAACATAGATGTGGTTTGTGAGAAGAATTTTGACAGAGTACCTTGGACTGTCAGAGTAACTAACAACATTGCCTGGAAGAGGCTAGAGAAAGTAGAACGTTATACGCAACAATAAAAGGAAGACACATAGTCTATGGTACTATAGTGTAAAAGGAGGCACAGGATAACATCGTGACAACTGGGTATATTAACGGCAGAAGGGCCAGGACAAACCGATAGAGAAGATGCTGTATGGACAAAGACGATGGCATGAAAGAATATTTTCAATAGTAGTAGTAGTAGTAATAGTAGTAGTAGTAGTAGTAGTAGTAGTAGTAGTAGTAGTAGTAGTAGTAGAAGTAGTAGTAGTAGTAGTAGTAGTAGTAGTAGTAGTAGTAGTAGTAGTAGTAGAAGTAGTAGTAGTAGTAGTAGTAGTAGTAGTAGTAGTAGTAGTAGTAGTAGTAGTAGTAGTAGTAGTAGTAATAGTAGTAGTAGTAGTAGTAATACTACTACAACTAGAAGTAGTAGTAATAGTAGAAGTAGTAGTAGTAGTAGTAGAAGTAGTAGTAGTAGTAGTAGTAGTAGTAGTAGTAGTAGTAGTAGTAGTAGTAGTAGTAGTAGTAGTAGTAGTAGTTGTAGTAGTAGTAGTAGTAGTAGTAGTAGTAGTAGTAGTAGTAGTAGTAGTAGTAGTAATAATACTACAACTAGAAGTAGTAGTAGTAGTAGTAGTAGTAGTAGTAGTAGTAGTAGTAGTAGTAGTAGTAGTAGTAGTAGTAGTAGTAGTAGTAGTAGTAGTAGTTGTTGGTATTATTGTTGTGGTTGTAGTAAGACGAGAACATATAGGAATATTGTCAAGACTGCAAGGTGCCACTCAGTAGTATTAGTAAGGGTATAGGAAGTAGTTGTACTAGAAGTATTAGTAGTAATAATATTATTAGTAGTAGGAATAGTGATAGTTGATCCAGTGGAGAAGAAGAGAAAGAAGAAGAAGAGGAAGAAGAAGCTCGGAAGAGGAGGGCAAAGACAAATAATATGGAGTGGGGAACAAACACACAGAGACAACATAACATACGAGTAAGAGAAATCACAAGCAGATATAACATAGAAAAACTTGGCAAACATTCAGAATTCGACTGTCAATTACAGGCTTGACGTTTCTAATCAAGCGAGCTGGGGGTTGCAGATGGAAGACATTGTTATTAACGAATTAAGAGATGCATGCACGAAAAAGCACGCGTTTAGAAAATTTACTGACTAAATGATATTGTTCTCGGTTGCGATAAATGCACGGATTTAACTAATTATAAACATAGTCAGGAGGAGTTAAGTCCTATTTCTTCTGGTTAAAATGTTAGTTGCATATTTTTTACAGGACGTCGCAATTAACTCCAGCATTTAATAACTGTTAGTGATTTACTTCATGAAATTATGTTACCAGACATATAGTAGATACCGGCTTCGTGGCCGAGGGGTTAGCAGCTTTCTCCGCTAACCCCGAATACTCTCGTCACGTGACGCGACGAGAATTAGCAGTGGTTCGAATCGCAAAAATGACTTATGAGAGTATGGAGCCGGTCGCTCAGAAAGTCGTGGCGTGCTGATGAGCGTAATCTAGCCTAGGAATCAACATACAGCTGAAAGATGCTGGTGTTGACCGCAATATCCTGAAACAGGATGGAAACGCGGAAAAAAAAAGACATATAGTAGGACCAACACCTTGTGCCCCATATATTAAGAAAATAGAAGATCAAATGGTTTGGCAACCTCGTTAGAATGCAACACCATAAACTATCAGTAATGGCCCTACATCAAAGAAGATCTGCGACGAGAGCAAAAGGACGCTCAAGAAGAAAATGGATAAAAGACCTCAAAGACATTGTACAATCACACGGAATGACACTATCTAGTGCCACCCATCGGTCGCTGGAACGCCAACAATACCTCCCCACGACGCTTGACGGCAAAAGGGAAGATGATGATGATTGATTTACTAGAAAATTTGGCAGACTGTTTGGACGCTTGAACTTCCGGTGCGCTGATGATAGGGTAGATGGATCGTTCCCCACACCGGTCTGTTGGACATCAACGATGACTTCCCGTTCAGAAAGTAATGGCAAACTACTGAACGTAAACTTTCCTAGAAAAATCACCAGGTGTTGGTGTTGATCGCAACCACCTGCAAAGGAAATGCAATATTTTTAAAAATTAAGGCGAGTGTAGTTCAGTAAATTGTCATTGCTCGACGTCTCATACCATGGAAAACGACGCAAAGTGGTCTACTTCCAAATCGCTGGCGGTAGATTTCGAACCCTTGACTCTGTATGTTAAGGAATTTCGAAACTGCCCGTTTCACTATTACCTATGTTTCAGATACCGGCTTTAATGTGGTAAAAGTTAGTTTGGGGGGCGGGGGGGGGGGGGCTGCGTGGTCTCGAGGTATGGTGTCCGCCTCGAGTGTTGGAGGTCCCGGGTTCAGGCCCCGGTGAGGACCAGGATTTATTTAAAATATCCACCTAGACTTCCAGCAATAAAATTTCCCCTGGTCTCTGGGTAGTGAGATCGGACGCCCGTGTGTATTGTTGCGCACGTAAAAATCCCTTGGCAGTTGGAAATCGATAAAGAGTAGCCTAACGGCGCTGCCCGGACAAAATTTCGAGTTAAAAATCTACCCAAAGTACTTCAGGATCCTTGCTGATGCTACGGAGTTCGTGCACTGAGCTGAATGTCTCCAGACTCAGGTTTGATTTAGGAGGAGAACGGAGCACTTATGCGTTACACCCGTGTGCCGTGATGTTGATCCATCGACTAAACTAAACTAAACTATGCTAAACTAAACTAAACTAAACTAAAAGTTAGTTGCATATCCTTTACAGGACGCAGCAGTCAGTTACAGCATGCTTTAAATGTTTGTGATCTCTTGGCATGTTTACGTTCAGTAGTTTGCCATTGATTTCTGAACAACATGCACTCATACTATTTTCATTTAAAAAAAAACATTTCAAGGTGGTCTGCTGCCAAATCGCCCGCAGCTGTGTTTCGAACGCGGGTTGTGGGATTACGAACTGCGTGCATAACTCCTCCGCCACAGAGCAGATTCAACGTAATACCACTACTTTATAAGTATTCTTTTGTGGATATGTTTTCTAAAATGTGAAGTTTAGCCTGGGTAGCCGACTGTTCAGCCCGTTCGTTTCAGTGTCCAACTTCTTTTGTGGTTTGAACGTGCACAAAGTGTACATGGGCCATCCAATTTGTTCATGTGCTGGAAAATGTTAGACCTGGATCCATAGCCCCAGGGACAGCGGGGAGTATGCCAGTCATTTCATGTTTTGCTAACAGCCATAGGTCTACACCACGAAACGAGCCGGGCCTGCTTGAGATAGGCGACTGCCCCCCGGGAGAGATGTGTGGTATTGAACGTTTTCCTGGAAACTATTCCCATGAGTCCATCTGCGCTCCTGGCATGTGTGTGTGTGTGTGTGTGTGTGTGTGTGTGTGTGTGTGTGTGTGTGTGTGTGTGATGTGTGTGTGTGTGTGTGTGTATTCATACAATGATATTCATACAATGAGATATGGGGAGAGACGATTAATTTTACGCTGCATTCTTTGACTCTAAAATTAAAGTTCGTTTCCACTACTTTGGGTGGAGTCGCGGTAAGTGGCCAAGGCGCTTGCCGGCGTGGTGGTCGTGTGTTCAAATTCCCAGTATAATGGTTGGTGTACAATTGACCTGGACTGCCCGGTCGGTTCAGCCAAAACATGGTTTTCTTATGGCTGATATTAGTGGAAAAAAGAAGCAGAGAAAGGCAGAATGATAAACAATTCTTGACTGCTTTGTTTCATGGCATGGGAATACTCAGAGCATGGGCTGATACATAGTGTTAAAGAAAGCTCTGTGAAAAGGTGTAATCGCCACCTCTAGTTGGTACAGCACAAGCTGATGATGTTGATAACGCATACACAGTCTGTATGTATCGTCTCTAAGCCAGTACAACCAAACTTAAAGTTTGACCTTCGGGCATCTGCAATAGTACATTGATATGCTACCCACCTACACCACAGATACTGCGCATGTACTAATCGTAAGTCTTGTATGTATTCTGAGAATGGAGGTGGGAGCAGGCACTGCAGCGTTTCACTGAGTGGAAGACAAATTGCATACACATGTTGGTGGTTGACATGGGCGTGAGGATGACCATGCTGCGTGCAGAGTGGTATGTTTTGATTTAAAAAGTTAAGATAGGGAGCATCTGTTGGATCTTTTCTTCGGGACATACTGGTGTCTTAGGAAACGAGCAGGCGGGCAGGTTGGCTGGATCTGCGTAGCTGGGTAGGAGTCTTGGTGCACGATAGGGCACATATGGTTAGGGCCCTTTAGGATCATCTACTTACTGGAAGGCCCCGGTTAACTTCTGGATTACGTTCTTGGAAAACGAGATTTTAAGTGAAACGACATATAGCAAAACACTATTTCCCATAAAATTAAATGAATTACAGTGTATTATGTAATGTTTATTATGATGGTTGTTGATATTCATTGGCTAAATAGAGTTGTGTTGGAGGGCGAATGATAGAGTTATTGGGACGTAGAGACATACCATTCTACCTCTTCATCTGAGGATGAAACTGTAACCTCTTCCTGCTTGAACAAAAAATGTGTCCAATGTCTTCTGCACAGTAACCACCCTCCTCAATCACGTCCTCTAACTCTGCAGGGAAACGCTCTGCAGCTGCAGTATCAGCACTCGCCACTTCACCTGTTGTCTGAATGTTGTACAGATGTGAACGCTTCTTAAAGCGCTCAAACCAACCAGGACTCGCTCCAAAACTATCATCAGCACTACTAGTACTGCCCTCACCGGCCTTCTTAGCGAGATCGTCACAGAGAGACTTTGATTTCTCTTGGATAATCATCTTGCTCACATGCATATTCCGTTGATTCTGGTGTTCAATCCAGACGGCCAATAGTGCTTCCATGTTCTCCATAAGAGTACTTCTGGTACGAGTGATCTCGAAAGCACTCAAAGGAGTTACGTGTTTAGCACCCTCTTTGATTGCATGAGTTTTCCTTAGCGTGGTTGAATGTAAACCATGGGCTTTGCCGATATTAACAGCCCAATCGCCAGTTTCAAACCGACGTTATGGCGAAACGTAGCGACGTAAAGTGAAGTTAGTCCCCTATGTGACAACGATGTTATAGCGAAACGACGTAAACCAAAGCGACGTATAGCGGGGTCTTCCAGTAGTGTGGAAGAACAGTTAAATCATCAAGGTGTGGAGAGAATGGCACGGCAGGGAATGACCAGAGGATCTGGCCGACGCCCAGTTTTCCGAGGAAAGTCAAGCCGGTCACATAATCAGACAGAAAATGGTAATATTGGTATTAAGAGTCTTCGCTGGCTGTTGAGAAGAGAACGAAGCGCGTAAATGGGTGTCACGAGTCTCGTAATGACGGTTCTTGACTCAACTCAACCCAGCTCATAGGCAAAAACCTTAAACTGCCAGATAACGTAACTCGTATCTGCAACGCCAAACTACTTCAGATGTAGTTTGTTAATTCATGTTCTTACACATCAACGAAGTAAATATTAACTAGTTAGTTGCACGTCTGTCACAGGACGTTGCTTTCAATGCCATCATTATTTGGCTGTTTGTAATTTACTAGGCAATTTTACGTTCAGTATTTTGCCATTGTTTTCAGACCGACCGATCATACAATCGAAATCAACGCAAGGAGGTCAGCCTAATTTTGAAATTCAGCATTGACTATGACATAATCGACATGCTATTCTCGATATCTAACTACCGATGGAATTTTAATTAGCACAATGTGCACAGGGACTCTCTTAGTTTTTCGTCCTTATTTGAGACGACAGACGTCTAAATATACAACCCAGGATTACGGGGTGTGTATACCTTCATTTTGTTATGTGTAAAATTCCGCATAGTCTACTCTGTAAAAAGAATCGATGCTGATCTGCGAGAGTCATAAGGGAACGTCGCAATATCTGAACTACCCTCCGCCCTTGTGTGTGCTGAACTGTTGAAATCTTGCCTGTTTCATTATGTCACCGATTTGATTCACCGTGGAGCGTTCTTCTCCAGTCTGTGGTTGAGTGTAAGCAGCGATATGTTGCAGCTCTTAGACTGACAACTGTAAAATGTTGTCATTTATTAAGACACGTGTACATTATACTAAGGAGGCAAGGAGAAATGGGATACACTGACACCAAATTAATCATCACAGTAGTAGTAGTAGTAGTAGTAGTAGTAGTAGTAGTAGTAGTAGTAGTAGTAGTAGTAGTAGTAGTAGTAGTAGTGGTAGTAGTAGTGGTAGTAGTAGTTATGGTAGTAGTAGTAGTGGTGGTAGTAGTAGTAGTAGTAGTAGTAGTAGTAGTAGTAGTAGTAGTGGTGGTGGCGGTGGCGGTGTTAGTAGTAGTAGTAATAGTAGTAGTAGTGGTAGTAGTAGGGTAGTAGTAGTAGTGGTAGTAGTAGTGGTGGTAGTAGTAGTAGTGGAAGTAGTAGTAGTAGTAGTAGTAGTGGTGGTGGTGGTGGTGGTGGCGTTGTTAGTAGTAGTAGTAGTAGTGGTAGTAGTAGCGGTAGTAGTAGTAGTGGTAGTAGTAGTGGTGGTAGTAGTAGTAGTGGTGGTAGTAGTAGTAGTAGTAGTAGTAGTAGTAGTAGTAGTAGTAGTAGTAGTAGTAGTAGTGGTGGTGGTGGCGGTGTTAGTAGTAGTAGTAATAGTAGTAGTAGTGGTAGTAGTAGCGGTAGTAGTAGTAGTAGTAGTAGTAGTAGTAGTAGTAGTAGTAGTAGTAGTAGCAGCAGCAGCAGCAGCAGTAGTAGTAGTAGTGGTAGTAACAGTGGTAGTAATAGCAGTAGTAGTAGTAGTCGTGGTGGTGGTATTAAAAATAGTAGTTGTTGTAGTAGTATTAGAAATAGTAGTGGTGGTACTAAACGTAAAAGTAGTTGTAGTAGTCGTATTAGAAGTAGTAGTTGTTGTAGTATTAGTATTAGTATTAGTAGTAGTAGTAGTAGTAGTAGTAGTACCAGCAGCAGCAGCAGCAGCAGCAACAGTAGTAGTAGTAGTAGTAGTAGTAGTAGTAGTAGTAGTAGTAGTAGTAGTAGTAGTAGTAGTAGTAGTAGTAGTAGTAGTAGTAGTAGTAGAAGTAATAGTTTTTGTAGTAGTATTAGCAGTAGTAGTAGTAGTAGCAGCAGTAGTAGTAGTAGTAGTAGTAGTAGTAGTTGTTGTAGTAGTAGTAGTAGTAGTAGTAGTAGTAGTAGTAGTAGTAGTAGTAGTAGTAGTAGTAGTAGTAGTAGTAGTAGTAGTAGTAATCGAAAAAGAAGAAGAAAAGGGAGAAGAAGCAGCAGCAGCAGAAGAAGAAGAGAAGAAGAAGAAGAAGAAGAAGAAGAAGAAGAAGAAGAAGAAGAAGAAGAAGAAGAAGAAGAAGAAGAAGAAGAAGAAGAAAAGAAGAAGAAGAAGAAGAACAACAACAACAAATATAAAAATAAGAAAACCAGAAAGAAGAAAATATAGAGGAGATACTAGTGTACATAAACCTGACTTCACTAAGTAAACAATATTAAGATCCAAGGTAGAGTTGCCTCTAGTTCACCAGCTGACCCGTAATGATCCGGTTTGAATCTCCATGAGATTTGGGAGTAATTTTAAACGATCGGCCAGCCCAATTGCTGTCCTAGTTTTATAGAATCGATATCAAATATATCCTATGGATCATCATCATCAAGTGCCGTGCCGACTGGCGTCGGCGTTCATGACTCTCCACAGATCTCTGTCCTTGGTTTTCTGGATCAACTCTGTCGTTGATATTCCTCCATGCCACCGTCGCAATCCATCCAGCATCATTTTTATATTCTATGGATTAAAATAATTTTTGTTAATAGGCTCTGTGGCGCAACGGTAAGGCGTCTAACTCCAGATCAGAAGGTTGTGTTTCAAATCACGTCAGGGTCAACTGTATTACGGGAGTCTCCGTGGCGAAGTAATCAAGCCGTCTGCCTCGCGCTCCAAAAGCTGTGGGTTGGATTCCAGGCTACGTCTTTCGGTTCATGGGTGCATTTTTCTCGGAGACTCCTGGGGGTCGTCGCTGGAGATACGGAGTTTGTGCTTTGTGCGACGCTTTCGGCAGGCAATACTGTGAAAAGAGACCAAGCCATTTGGGATAAAACCCGGTGCAATGAAGTCGATCCTCTCGACCTTTAAGACTTTAAAAATATCCTATGGAATTCAATTAAGCTCACGGTGTGTTGACTTCCTGTTATTCTTTTGTTCTACTGCTTTTGCCGCGAATCGTCACAGA
Organism: Cepaea hortensis; assembly: GCA_963921405.1. Taxonomy (NCBI): domain Eukaryota; kingdom Metazoa; phylum Mollusca; class Gastropoda; order Stylommatophora; family Helicidae; genus Cepaea; species Cepaea hortensis. Next base: position 41,359,562 of record OY992878.1, on the reverse strand, counting down.
GAGGAAGTAGATGTAAGTTTATGTTGTTTTCGCGTGACTTGTAGCTTGTGCTGTCTTATGTGATTTCTTCAATGTCTCTTTTACTCCATCTAGCCTTCTTTTCCCAT
>OY992878.1:41336955-41354455 GCA_963921405.1 Cepaea hortensis | reverse complement strand
CGTGTATTCAGTGTATTTGTACAACTTTAAAGTTAAAATTAGTTGCATATTCTTTACAGGACGTAGCAGTCAACCCCAGATTGTTTGGCTGTTAGTGATTACTGGGCACGTTTACGTTCAGTAGTTTGTCATTGCTTTCTGAACGACTGGCATTCATACCATTTAATGCAAACTAGAGTAAAGCGGTATGCTTCCAGATTACCCGCAGCTGTGTTACGAACGCGATATGCGTGATTACGAATTATATTCGTAACTCCTTCGCATCAGAACCGACAACTTTACCATTGTTCAGTTAATGAAACACAAAGAGCGTTGAAATGCTATATTGAGTGGCACCTTGCACTCTTGACAGACCAAAGTATGTGAGTTGGAATGTTGCCAATATTCCATCACAATGCCTGGGCAGAGCTTCAGAGAAACATGTGGTGCCCTAACGACATGTTCCCTCTCTCGGCCTAGTCTTGTGTTTTCCAGAAGAATGGGTAACCAATACATCTGGCATAAGGTAGGCTGCAGACGCTGGCGGCTTAGCGTCAAACCTCTAAGACCTCGCCACCACGAGCAGGTGGCGAGTGATGGCCAGACCCTGGAACTCAAGGGACCCGGCTTAGAGGCGTTCAGCCAAGTCCCACAGGTGAGGGCCTCGTACGCGCCTGGAGAAATGCTACATTATATAACCTATAATGTGATATGTATGTGAAACATGTACAATCATCAAACAAACTAAGAACAACGTGGGCTGTCGTGGTTCTCTATCTCCCTCAATCACCAGTCTCTTGGATTGGGTCAGTTTTCTTGACCCGATTATGGTTGTCACATTGGGTATGAGATTTCTGAGGGAAATGCCGTGGACTGACTGGGGAAAAAAATGCAAAAAAAACCCAAAAAAAAACACAACACAACACAACAAAAACAAACAAATAAAAACCGTAAATTGATTAGAGACATTAAACCTAGACAGTCAAGAATTGTTGGTGCACGTTATGAGTAGAAATAAACTAGAGACAACTGACACACTTAATGGGAAAAGCGCACGGAGAAGACAAGGATATAGATAGTCAGATTGATTGGCCACATAGCATAATCGGGACAAAAGAACATGCCTGGGCCAAGATACTGATGACAATGTGAGATGGCGAACCACGACATCCCCCGTCTGTAGGCATGGCACATGCTAATGAGGATGATGAAACAAGGTTAGTGGACTGAGCAGTAAAAGCCCAGGACATAAACTGCTGGAGAACCAAACAGCCAAACGTTACCGCTGAAACAACACTGGATGATAAACCCAGCTGCTTTATCTTCAAGCTTGTATGTTACTTTTCATGTGGATGTCTGTATCCGTGCTGAGAGCAGACACGTAATTCTAATTCCTTATCACCATGTGGCAAATCATTTGAAGAACCGTGCTCACATCACCGCCCACAGAAAAGTTTATCGAGCCCTTGCAGTTCTCCTGCCACATGCACCCGTATGCTCAAAGTGTCTGCAATGTTATGTGTCCGTCCTCGTGCTGGCTGACCACTGCCTCTTACTCCATGAAATGTCAAGCTTGATCAAGCACGCCAATGCCGTCCTCGAGACGATGTCATTTCAACCTGTTATGGGAACTGTGAACAGAAATACACAGGGATGGCTGATGCGTGAAGGATTGGACACGAAAGGGAATACCCACTGTGTTCGATGTCGTTCGACATAACATAACATAACATAACATAACATAACATAACATATTAAAGAAATATCACCTTTTAATCACTGTTCTTTACAAATCGTTTATTATAATTAAAGAATTACAGTTTTCGAGACATGGTGCTATTTTGATATTTCTCTTCTCCGTTCAGATTTTGCAGACTGTCAGTACAGTTCTTCTTCTTGCTCTTAGATTTTCTAAAAAAATTGTTTTCTCTGTATGTACCATCTAAGTTCTACAACCCTTATTTTCTGCTGTAGTCATTTCGAAATGAATTCCAATATAGCAGCTCATGTTGCAGGTAATTTGTAGAACGTGCAAATATCACAGCCCGAAGAAAAGTATCACGATCTCTGGCTGTTTCTCCTGTCTCCTGTACCCTCATACCCAAGGTGTCTTCAACACCCCGTGTCCGTCTTCCTGTTGGTCGACCTTTGTCTCTTCATCAAGGAACTATACCTTCCATCACTCTTATTTCCAAGCCACTATCCCATTTAATTCTGATTACGTGTTACAAACATATTTTTCTCTAATCGCTGTTTTCAGCATTGCATTACTAAATAGAGTTAAATTGTAAGAAGACACAGATTATGATCGTCACTGGGTAGTAGAAAATACCGCAATGTAATATATGAGTAAATGGGAATATTCTTAAACAAGTGAATCGGTACAACTATATCGGAACAGTCATAACATCTGATGTGAGATGCCTTGGAGAGATTAGAACAAGAATTGCCATGGCGAAGGTAGCCTTTTACAAAATGAAAAACGTACTGACCAATAAAAGGATGTCAATTGCAACGAGAAAAAGAGTGTTGAAGCGCTACATCGAACCTGTTCTTTTGTATGGATGTGAAGCGTGGACAATTAGCAGACCAGCTGAAAAACATCTGATAGCCGTGGAAATGTGCTTTCTGGGGAAGATGCAAAGAATACCATGGACAGACAGAAAAACCAACGACCAAGTCCTACAAGAAACAAATGAAAATCGTACACTGATTAGAGAAACTAGACGTGGACATTCAAAATGTTTTGGTCACGTTATGAGAAGAAATAAATTTAAGAACTTGATAACAACTGACAAGATGGAGGGGAAGAGAATAAGGGGAAGACAGAGAAGTAAATACCTGGATGGCTTAGCCACGTGGTATGGTCCAGACAATCACATTGAGCTGACCCACGACTCTGGTGTTCTAGTGAGATGGCGAATCATGACTGCCTACGCTTATCGACATGGCGCACGATGAATGAATACTACATCGTATGCCAAAAGGGTATGCCGCCTTTTCGTAAATTTTCCTACATCAACCTGAATATAATTTAACAAAGTGTAGTAATTTGACTGACGATATTTCCGTAGAGTTCATTCTTAAGCTAAGAAGTTGTATGTTAGAAACATTGTAGCTGACAAGATCCGTTTTTGCAGGAGCACAGCTTTCGTCAGTTCTACCCTCTCACTGGTTTGTCCTAGTAGCTTTTGTTTGCAAGTTCTGTTCTCAAAGTAATGACTGTTCATTTTCGCACCTACTTGCATATTTTCCAAGTTTGCTTTGATCCCCCTTTCATACGCTATTACAAGCTAGTTTCGAACACTGTCCAGACCACCAGTGTGTGCTTCTTCTCTTGGGTGGCAGGTCATCTCAGGTAAACGATTAGGGTCGTTCATTTGAAGCACGTCAATGGCTTTATTACAAAAGCATGAAAGAAACATTAACAGGTGTGGTAGAATTAAACAAAGCATTCATATTGAATGAATTATGCACCATGGGCACCGGGAAAAAAATGATTGTGTTTGCTCACTGAACCAAATGTTTCCGCGTTCATTACCTCTGCATCTGTGTGAAATCGTGCCCCTTCAGCTTTTTTTAGAGGTCCGAACAAATGAAAATCACATGGTGACAAATCAGGACTATAGGTTAGATGTTGCAGAATTTCCCACTTCTTCCAAGCTAATTCTTCCTGCACAATCTTTGCGACATGCGGACGAGCATTATCGTGCAACAAAATCACACCGTGAGAAAGCATGACGGGTCGTTTATTCTTGATGGCTTTTTGCAGCTTGTCTAGTGTTTCCAAGTAGTGTGTAGAGTTGATGTTGACACCGGGTTCCTTAAAGTCGGCCAACAATAGCCCTTCATAGTAAAAACAAAATGCGCTCAGCATAACCTTACGAACGGAAACCTGTAACTTGAATTTTTTAGCTTTTGGTGATCCAGCAAGCTTCCATTGCATGCTCTCTCTTTTGCTGCTCGGCTCAAAGTGGTGACACCATGATTCATCGCCTGCCACTATGCGGATGAGAAATGCATCAACCTCCACTCTGTAACTCAGCAAGTGGTTCAAACACTATCCCATGCATTCCTCTTTTTGGTGGTCAGTCAACATCCGTTGTACCCACTGTGAACACACCTTCCGATATTGCAGTTTCTTACGAACGACCTATTGAATTGTTCCAATTGAAACATCAAGTTCTTTCGTTAGCGAACGTATCCTTCGACAACGGTTCATATGTACTACTGCATCAATTTTGCCGATGGTTTTTTCTGTTGCAACAATATGCGCTTGACCCGGTCGTTGAGGATCTGTCGTGAACTGACGTCCTTTCTGAAACATTCGTGCCCAGTCTGTCACTGTTGTCTTAGACACACATTTGTTACCGTACGCTGCCTGCATTCTTCGATGAATGTCCACTGGTCGACATCCTCCAAATGAAAGAAACTGAATCACAACTCTTTGAGCTTCTTCGGACGGATTTTGGATCAACCCGGCCATCTTCTCAAAGGTCAGAACAGAACCTATGCAACATGGGACGATAAGCATGTGCTATTTTATTCATTGGTCAGTACTTATCACATGACTATGACATGATCATGTTCAACGTACGCAATTACACGCTGTGCGGCACGAACGGATTTCAAATGAACGCTCGTAATATATAAATTATTTCACATTCTCTGTTGTTGCATGTCACTTATTGTGTGTTAATTTCGGTGATATGTTTCTCTTAGGTGCCAACCTAATATTGATCACGAGGAACGCTAATTCCCCAACAAATAACTATATCGATATATTGACCGCCATTTGATTATATGGGGTTTTCTTCCTGTCTTCGGGACTTCAGATATAATCGCTCTGTTTCTAGCCTGAAGATTTCCTTTTTTCCAGTTGCAGCTTAAGGCCGCGAACAATTTCCCCCCTTGTCTTAGTTCCAAATCCTTGAAGAATTCCATTTATAATTCCTTAATTTCCTGGTGGTTTCTGAGTTTATAACGTCCTCATATTTTTCTCTAAATTTCTCAGTTTTGTCTTCATATGTTATTCTGCACCTAGTGTTGAGTTGTGTCAGGAGCCGACATCACAGCACTCGGGTCATTCTTATAAGCCTTATGTCCTCATCTGCAACAGCCAGCGATGAGTTCCAATACTAATGGCACCAGTAACAGTCTGATTATGTGTCCGACTGGTCTTTCCTCGTAGTCCTGAGTTTTGACAATATCCTCTAGTCACATATACTCTATCTATCTATTTTCCCGCAATACAATACTAGTCCAAAGGGCCCCGACCATGTCTGCCTTTTCATGCACCAATACTTCACCACGTGATACAGACCCAGCCAACCTATTCCGCCTGCTCGTTTCTCACCACATCAGCATGTCCTGGGGAGGGGTGGGGGTATCCAACAGATGCTCATTGTTCATACATAAAAATGGAAGCTAAATTTAATAACACATACTAGAACAAGTCTATACGTCTACATAAAACGTGATTTGCGGGTCTACTTACGTTATAAAACGAATTTAATTAGGGCGAGAAGTACAGAACCGTAAAATTTAGAGGGAAAAACAATATCAAGTAACTGGTTCTTGTATTAATGCGACCTTGAAATAATCTTAATTCCACACCCACCCTCTGGATACCCTAAAATTCCCCCCTGTGGTGGGGGGGGGGGGAAATTCCCCACCGGTTGAGAACCACTGTCTTAGCTTATAGCCACCCGTATAGATGATTCTACGCCATGATAAGTATCATTGATATGTATCATTGACGATGTCACTTATAACCGTATACAAGGAAATGAGCTGGCTGACAAACTTGCAAGTAAGGCTACTGTGAAAGGTGGACGAGCCATGGGCCAGGCAGACATTCTGAATGCTCTACAAGAAGTAAGTCGTCTACGAGAACACCAAGTGATGACTGTGAATCTACATCCATGGTCAGGCTGCGAGAACAGCAAGTTAAAAGAGGTGTGGCCAAACACGAACACTACGAAGGGAGCTAAAGAAGATTAATAAACTAACGCACAACTGTTGTCATGAGCCGCTACAGGCGGCGGGATATGCCGAGGAGGGGATGCGAGCACTTATGGACTGAATGGTTCGATGTGCAATGAGGATGATCTGCTAACTAACTAACTAACTAACTAACTAACTAACTAACTAACTAACTAACTAACTAACTAACTAACTGACTAACTAATTAACTAAACTAACTATCTAACTAAACTAACTAACTAACTAACTAACTAACTAACTAACTAGCTAACTAACTAACTAACTAACTAACTAACTAACTAACTAACTAAACTAACTATCTAACTAAACTAACTAACTAACTAACTAACTAACTAACTAGCTAACTAACTAACTAACTAACTAACTAACTAACTAATTACTAACTAACTAACTAACTAACTAACTAACTAACTAACTAACTAACAAACAAACAAACAAACAAACTAACTAACTAACTAACTAACTAACTAACTAACTAAACTAACTAAACTAACTAACTATTTATAACCCCTTTTCTTCTTCTTACACCTTCAGCCGACCGGTTCGGTGGCGAAAGACTTACGGACGCAATTCGTAATCCCGCATACTACATTCGAAACACAGCTGCAGGCGATTTGGTAGAAATCGCCGTGCGTTCATCTTCATACAATGGCACGAGTCTCAGTCGTTCACAAGGCAATGGCAAACTACTGAACGTAAATTTGCCAAGAAATCACAAACATCCCAACAATTGTTTCGTTGACTGCGACGTCCTGTAAAGGATATTCACCCAAAGTAAAGTTTCAGACGTAAATATTAATAACTCAAAAGAAAGCAGGCGTACCATTTAGGTTGTTGACATCTTTTTAGAGTTTGTCCTCAAATGGAGCGCGTTAGGGCAAAACTAGTTGTCTCTGTTCTGCATAAGTTGGACACGCCTGCAACAAATGTTCATTAATAAACCTACAGCACTGGAAACAATGAAGTAGACATCTTGTTTATACAACATACTTAACGTGTTTCTTTAAGCCATTGAATGCCAAGCTGAATTCCTTAACATGGAAAATCAGAAATACCTTTTACACACAAATGTACTGTTTAGTATTATACCATCCGGGGAAAGGAACCCCAACGATTTGCAACTAACACAGGTTGCATAAAGTACTAAGGCAACTCTTGTTATCCACACAGATCAAATGAAACAATCGTGCAATACTGTCTAGAGAAGTGCTTTAATAATTAATTGCAAATAAGTACAATCATCTGTTAGATAACAGCATTGAAATTCTGTTACCTTTAAATCAAAATGTGTTTCACTGGCCTATGATTGCTGCGTTATTCGTTAATGTGTATGGCAATTCATCACACGCACGACGACCTGTTGACTTCTGACCTATGCGCCGACTTAGGCTCAAGAGGAAAGACTAACTAACTAACTAACGACGACCTGTTATTAATTTATGTTCATCTAACATACTTGTTATCTTATCCTGCCCCACCCTAGGTCTACTGTAACTTATTATTCCCCAGACAGTTTCTATTGTAACTCCTTCCCCAGACAATTTCCACCTTAATTCCTTCCTCCGACATTTATTATTTATCTTCTTCACAAGGTTGTTACTAATATAACACCTTCTTCCTCCAACAGTTACTAATATAACTCTTTCTTTCCAAGGCAGTTACTAATGTAGTTCTTTTTTTTCTCTCCAGAAGTTACTACTGTAACTCCTTCCCCAGACAATTACTACTGTAGTTACTTCTCCTCCAAACAGTAATTATACTAACACCTTCCACCTCAGACATATGCTATTGCATCACCTTATTTCCCAGACAGTTACATAGGTAACTTCCTCTTCACCAGACAATTGCTACTGTAATGTCTTCTCCCCTGTCAACTCCTTCCTCCTTATACAGTTGCCAGTTGCTACTGTAACTTTTCTTTTCGACGCATTTACTGCATTATCTCTTTCATCCAATGACAATCACTTTTGTGACTCTTACTTCCCAAGACAGTTATTGCTGTAGTTACTTTTCCCCATACAGTTGGACATTAACTCCTGTATCAGAGTGTTAACAGATTAAATCTTCTTCAAATAGTTACTATATTAACTACTTCCTAGACAGTTACTACAATAACTAATTCCTCAGATAGTTACTGCATTAACTCCTTCTTCAGATAGTTACTACATTAACGTCTTCCTCAGATAGTTACTACATTAACTCCTTCCTCAGATAGTTATGTCATTAACTCCATCTTCAGAAAGTTACTACATTAACTTCTTCCTAAGATAGTTACTACATTAACTCCTTCCCCAGACAGTTATTTCATTAACTCCTTCCTCAGACAGTTACTACATTAACTTCTTCCTCATATACGGGACGGAGCGCTTATGGGAATGTCCCGAATGCTGTGATGTCGGTTCCTAAGTCAATCAATCAATCAATCATTCCTCATATAGTTACTACATTAACTTATTCTTTAAATAGTTCTCCATTAACTCATTCCTGAGATAGTTACTACATTAACTCATCCTTGCTGAGACAGTTACCCTTGTATCTCCTCCTTGCTAAGACAGATACTAAATAACTTAATTTCTTCTCCAGACAGTCACTGCGGTAACTCGTTCTTTCTCCTACAATTCCTAGTTTAAAAACGCCCCCCCCCCCCCCAACACCTTCTACTGTAACTCCCCAGACACCTACTATCTTTAATGAAGATGACAAAAAATTATACTTAACTTTATTGACCATATAGTGTATTTAACTGTAACTAAATACGCCAGAAATATACCATACACATCTCGGAGCCAGTCACAGAACGCACGCAGCCAAGAATACTCATTTCTATTGACACTATTAATCACTAACACGCACTTAAGGTTAAAAGAGTTGTCTTGTTTTCGCTAACTCTCGCCAAATCAGTCGGTCCATGAGAACTTCTGCTAACTAACTTAGTGTCAGAACCACTTGCAGCTAACAACCATCTGTCAGCGACAACAGCCACATTTAGGGATTTCGGCTTTAGATGGACATCTCATCTCATCATCTCATCTCCTCTCATCTCGTTCCTCTTGTACTTTGCGTAAATTACTTTAGATGGACATTAGGACGAAATCAGAAGGACATGAAGTGAAGTTTCTTCAATAGATTGCAAGAATAATACAGGGACATTGTCACGAAACAAAATACCCTTTGATTTGCCGAACGAGGTTAATTCATCACCATCATAGATAGACAAAAATCAAATGATGTCAACTATAACTTGATAAGAAATTAATTTAATACCTACTTAATATTATATAATACTTTTATATGCTTGCTTGTGTTCGTTGGCTTGAGCTCCAGCGCGAAGTCCTGTATGTCGGATGAAGGCATCCTGTTGTCCAACATCAATGTGATGTCATACAGGACCTGAGGTTTGCGTGAGTATCCGTTGTCCCATGTCTGGCTTATTGGTGTGCAGACTCGTGGTTCCTCGCCGTGCAGGCAGACACTCTCCGACATCGGAGGAATAGGCGATCCTACTGATTTAGCCAGGACCCCAAAGGGACCTGTTGCCGAGGGCGCTCGACGAGGACGCGTCAATAGGTCTTGGCCAGTATATAACCCGGCCTGGTGCCTTGGAAACACCTCTGCGCCCCATACTTTTATATCAATGAGTGAATCATAGATATAGATGTTCTGAAATAGGAGCTTGTTCTATGTACACACCGAATAGTTACCAAAGTAGTGGTTCTCAACCTTTTTTGGCCCGTGCCCCCCTTCACCATATTTTCAGAACGTCACCCCCCCCCCCCCCCCCTTTGTATTTCATACCTAAAAATGTGGCCCGTGCCCCCCTTCACCATATTTTCAGAACATCATCCCCCCCCCCCTTTGTATTTAATACCTAAAAATCCACCCCCCGCCCCTGCACCTACACAGTATACGTAATAATGGAAGCTAAATTTAATAGCACATACTAAAACAAGTATAGACGTCCACATAAAACGTGTTTTGTGGGTTTACTTACTTTATAAAATGAATTTTAGAAAGGCGAGACGTACAGAACCGTATAGGAATGAAGGGAAAACCAATATCAAGTAATCGGTTCTTGTATTAAGGCGATCTTGTAATAATCCTCATTCCTAAGTCTTATAGTTCTAATGATGAGGAGAGAGGCATTGGAGAACATCGTGGCAACTGGAAAGATCTAGGGGAAGAGAGGGAGATGTAGACCAAGAGAAATGAGACGGTGGCATAAAGGAATATCATCAGCGGAGTTGATCCAGAAAACCAAAGCCCGAGATGTGTAGAAAGTCATGAACGCTTACACCTGCCGACATGGCAGTTCTAATGGATACCTTTTTGAAATATTTACGAACTGAGGTGGTTAAGCCTATTCTCATGTGCATAATCACTTTGGTTTGTCATGTCTTTCTTCGGGATTTCCAAAATCTATTTAATTGGTTTTACTTGACGACACCAATTATGCATGACGTCATACGGTTCTGTGGCGAAGACGTTACGGACGCTGGAAACATATCTGCGGGCTACTTGGAAGCAGATCGCCATTCGTTGGTATTTCCTTACAATGGTATGAATGTCGGTCGTTCAGAAAGCAATGACAAACTACTGAACGTAAACTTGCTAAGAAATCACAAACAGCTAAAAATACTGGGGTTGACTGCAACGTCCTGTAAAGGATACGCAACTAAGTTTAACGTAGTCCCTATCTCAGATTACAACTATCGTTTTTTCCAACTGTTGTAATAATTGGAGAGCTTGTATTGCATTCTTCTTAATTTTAAATTCAGCAAGATCTACAGATCAACGCCACTGGAATTCTACTCTGTTATAAATTTAAGTGAAAATGATAACTGAATAAATCCAATGCCTTTGTTATGAAGTTCTACGCTGATTACATTTCTGCATAAATTAGTGGAACCAATTTACATTTCTGTATGTACTACATGTCTTACTAGAGGGGTAAGGATCAGGTCGCTGGCTGTTGATGAATGAGGAAGACTGCCGTTTTCAAGATATTTATAAAACTGACTCACCGCAACTGATTCGTCAGAGTGATTTCAAGAGGGAATTCCAGTCAGGTGAATCAAAACACAACTGTGGTTGATGTTTCAAGTACCACACTCACAAGCCACTCACTACAAAAACATTTATGATTTGATGATGATTCATCCAGCTTGAGTCTTAAGGGCTGAACATTTATTATCTAAGGAATTGTAAAATGTTCTTAATCAATTTTTCCAGTGACATTTATTTGGGTTGAACAGTTTTCTGTGAGGTTGATCTTCTGACTATCTGCCTGATCTATAGTTCAGTATGAATTGTCTTAATAGTTCTTTACAGAGGGTGTTGTCAAATCATGTGCAGGTGTTTTTATACCCAACGATTAATCATGATACGAATGCTTGTCATAGGGTGCTAACAGCTCGCTCTCACTGTCTAACATGTCTGTATTTATGTCTCCTTTGTGAAGTACTTGCCGGCTTCGTGGCTTAGAGGTTATGACTTTTCTCCGTAATCTCGTATACTCTCGTCGGTAACGTGATGACGGTGAGAATCAGCAGTGGTTCGAATCGCATCAGTAACTTACGGGGTATGTGAGCCGGCCGCTCAGAAAGCAATGGCAAACTACTGAGCGTAATCTTGCCAAGAAATCAACATACAGCTGAAAGATGCTGGTGTTGACAGCGATGTCCTGTAAAGGATATGCAAATGACTTGTTGTGTAGTACTTACATATTCCACAAGACACTTCCTGCTCTTAACTGTATTATTGGTGTTGTGGAGACACATGTTAGTCCGAGTGTTAGAGCGTCTATAAGTAAATCTCTGTATTTGAATAACGAAGACACAAACCATATATAGTAATAAATAATAAATCGTACTATATATGGTTTGTGTCTTCTTTATTCAAATTCACTACGGGAAAACATTGTTTTAAATCTCTGTATGATGAAGGATTCATATAGGTTCATATATTTTATTACCACCAGAAAAATGCATTTCGAATTAATGAAAATCACTGTGGCACTTATCTCGGAAATCTTCGGGCAATGGAAAACCATAACCATATCGTGATAGACATGCACAACAATAGTTCATATTTAAACTCTACACTGAATGAGCTTGAGCTGTTAGTTAAGGCGTCCCTTCGTGAATCTGAGCTCTCCGAAGATTAACAGCCTTCTGTTCGGGGTTAAAGTGCCTTAATTCAACAACTGCTTGTGGGTTATGTCTGAGACGACAATGTCTTAAGTTACCCGGATAGATCAGTCATCATCACCCAGTGGCTTGACCTATGGTAGCTTTCTCCCAGTAACAATATTTCTAAATTTCTCTCTATTATAAGCCAGGAGCCTCACATTTCATGTCCCTGTTTTAGTTTTCCTCTAAGTTTGACACTACGTTCTTCTTTGGCAATCCAATCGGGAAAAATTATGTCATCAGTTTCTAGCACCATTTACTATGACAATTCTTCTCCAATGTGTATATTTGATTCTCTTGGCCTAGGGTCTCCACCAACTAACTGTTTTTCTCTGTCTATATTCTCCATAATTTCCTGGACTAATATAGTTTTCTAGGCATGTAAATGAGGTAGTTTACCATTATTTTTAAACGTTAGTTGGATGTCCTTTACAGGACAACGCAGTCAACTCCAGCATGTTTTGGCTGTTCGTGTTTCCTTGACAAGTTTACGTTCAGTAGTTTGCTATTATTTTCTGAGCGGTCGGCACCCATATCATTTCATAAAAAAACCTACAATGCTATTCTTTAATATTAATCTGTTTAGAAGGTAGTTTGCCATTGCTTTCCTTCTAGGTAGCTACCAGACTTGTCTATGACTGCAACCGTTGTCTCTATAATGAGATCTGCTTTGCGTGGCGAACTCGATTCTATAATCAACAACTATCTGTCGACTGCTCACTAGCTCAATATGTCACGTGCCCAGGGATCAGAATTAGGATAATTGTTTCCAGTCAGAGTGCAGGGTGGAGTTATTGAAGAACAGAGCGGAGCTTAAAAGCTCACACTGTTCAGCATGAGATCCGACACAATAACTCCGATTGCTTGCAACCAGTAATTATGCCAACTTGCTACATTATAAAATTCACTATCAATCATACAGAAAAAAAAGGGGGGGGGGGGGACGAATGTCTGTGCTATATTATTTATTTCACTTTTAATCATACAGAATCTAAAAATCGAATAACTGTGCTACATTACCTAATTCACAATCAATCATACAAAAGATAAAAAATGCATAGTTGTGGTTTGCTCGAGTACTCTCAGCGCGAATAACCGACGAAACGTCTGTGTGTATATTATTGCTCTGGGTTTACGATGGTCGGTGGTTATTGAACAGTGCAAAGGCTGGCTTCTAGGTCTGGCTTCTAGGGCGTAATTGTTAGGCATTTGTAAAAAAAATAAATAAATAAACAAACCTTTAGTTATGCACGAGATCACCGATAGATATCTCTGACGTCATACAGAATGCAAACTTTATTTCTCTCTGTGTGTAAAAAAATATATTTTAGTGTGCAGCTCCAAGAACATAAAATAGAAACTGGAGCTAGTGCTACATTCTGATTGCGTGGACGTGCTATATGTGCTTCCACCCAGAGTGGGACGGCAGATAGTTAGCATCAAGTGCCCTAAAGTCGCTTCTGATAACCACTAAGAGGTACAGCACACGCCTGTAAACCACAGGATTCAAATTCAATTAAGTACAATATTGTCATGAAAGTTGTTTGAGATCACTCCTTTCACGCAATATGTTTCATTTTTCGTATACATTGACGACTCTCATGTGTTACCAGAGCCAATAAGGGAAGCAGAGAATAGCGACAATATGACCTCATTGACAATCTTTACTTCAATATGTCCAAAAAGACCGTTTGTAATTGCCAGCCAATATTTTTAGATACCATTCGATTAGTTTCTCTCCTCTCTCATTTCTATGTCACATACGGAACTGGTCGAGTGCGTTTTATTGAGCTGCAATTTTATATCGAGTCCGTTCTTTGAGCTGCAATTTTCGAGTTGAAATCGCTATGATTATGTCGTCTCTTATGTTCGCTTTTCTAATAGCGTGTAAATTACTATAAAGTCCCGGATTTTCGTCCTCATCTGCAGCAGTTGTTGGTGCATTGACTTTTATAATTGTAATGTTCCTTTTCTTTGTTCCAAGTGTAAAATAGAGTAGTAAATCATTGACTAGAGTGTATACGAGGAGTGGTGAAGAACCTGTCTTTGTTAAGAGGAAACCAACTCCACTCGGTCAACCTTTGGCTTTCTTTAAGAATATGAATGCGTCTCCAAGTTGGGCCACGTAATGACCGAGTTCCACCAGTCTGTGTTATGAAATTCCCAACATATAAATGTGGTTATTACAAAGAAAAACTGTACACCCGAATGTAACATCAAAGTGCATAGAACCAATCAGAAACGAGTCGATCTAATTAAACTTGTGGGTACTATAACAATAGACGTCCCAGGAATGCTAACCTGGTCAAAAATACACGCTAAAAGTCGGATGTGTTGACCTAAGGGTTTCGACCCAAGGGTGCCTAACGAGACACACAACAATCACATCTGAAAAAACACTCCGGATGAACGCAAAGAAGAAGAAGATAACAATAGAAGACGGAAGGCGTGTCAAACCCATGTAAAGTCAGCATTTCACAAGTCGATGTAATTAAGCATGTGGGTACTATATCAATAGGAGATGGGAGACGTGTCAAGCGCACACAAAGTCAGCATTTCACAAAATGGAAGGCGTGTCTAACCCATGTAAAGTCAGCATTTCACAAAATGGAAGGCGTGTCTAGCCCATGTAAAGTCAGCATTTCACAAAATGGAAGGCGTGTCTAGCCCATGTAAAGTCAGCATTTCACAAAATGGAAGGCGTGTCTAGCCCATGTAAAGTCAGCATTTTACAAGATGAAAGGCGTGTCAAGCCCATGTAAAGGCAGCATTTAACAAAATGGAAGGCGTGTCTAGCCCATGTAAAGTCAGCATTTCACAAAATGGAAGGCGTGTCTAACCCATGTAAAGTCAGCATTTCACAAAATGGAAGGCGTGTCTAGCCCATGTAAAGTCAGCATTTTACAAGATGAAAGGCGTGTCAAGCCCATGTAAAGGCAGCATTTAACAAGATGGAAGGCGTGTCAAGCCCATGTAAATTCAGCATTTAACAAGATGAAAAGCGTGTCAAGCCCATGTAAATTCAGCATTTAACAAGATGAAAGGCGTGTCAAGCCCATGTAAATTCAGCATTTAACAAGATGAAAGGCGTATCAAGCCCATGTAAATTCAGCATTTAACAAGATGAAAGGCGTGTCAAGCCCATGTAATTCAGCATTTAACAAGATGGAAGGCGTGTCAAGCCCATGTAAAGGCAGCAGTTAACCAGATGAAAGGCGTGTCAAGCCTATGTAAATTCAGCATTTAACAAGATGAAAGGCGTGTCAAGCCCATGTAAATTCAGCATTTAACAAGATGGAAGGCGTGTCAAGCCCATGTAAATTCAGCATTTAACAAGATGAAAGGCGTGTCAAGCCCATGTAAAAGCAGCATTTAACAAGATGAAAGGCGTGTCAAGCCTATGTAAATTCAGCATTTAACAAGATGAAAGGCGTGTCAAGCCCATGTAAATTCAGCATTTAACAAGATGGAAGGCGTGTCAAGCCCATGTAAATTCAGCATTTAACAAGATGAAAGGCGTGTCAAGCCCATGTAAATTCAGCATTTAACAAGATAGAAGGCGTGTCAAGCCCATGTAAATTCAGCATTTAACAAGATGAAAGGCGTGTCAAGCCCATGTAAAGGCAGCATTTAACAAGATGAAAGGCGTGTCAAGCCCATGTAAATTCAGCATTTCACAAGATGAAAAATATGCTTTACAATGTATCTTAGTCAATCAAGGTGAGGACAAGAGTGCTTGATAGCTATTATATTGAGCCAATCCTGATGTACGGAAGCGAATAATAAAAGATTAGCAGACAAGTGAAGCGTTTTGTGGGAAATCTTTGGACTTTGTTTTGTAGAAGATCGATGAGAATACCGTGGACGGATTTAAAATGCCATGAAAATATCTTGGAAAAGTTAACCCAGAAAGAGTTCTGGTTACTCGCAGCAAAAGTAGACAGTCAACAATCTTTGGGCATGTTATGAAAACGAGAAGAAAGCTACAATATGTCATCATAACGGGAAGGGGAGGTGGGTTATAGGGAGGAAATATGAAAAGGAGGGGGGGGGGGTATGACATTCTGAACATATGGTTCAGACAAAAAAAAAAGGTTTGTGAACCACTGGTACATACTGTAAGAAGAAGAACTCCTTTCTAATCACAATAAGTTGTTCCTGGTAAAGACTTCTGGCATTCCACGTTGCGTTTCTTAATGTAATCTTTAGCCCCATGGACGAGTTTTTCAGTGTAGTACCGTCGAGCATGCTGTGGCCACATCTACTACCCTTGCACGCTCTGACATCGTTCTGTTCTTCAGTTGGCTGAAAGATGACTGGCCTGGAGGCTTCACTATCACATCGTTGTGATCCTTATTCGGCTGTCATGCTACATTTCTGTGGATGCGTGAGGTGGTAAATTTGCCCTGCTTTCTGCATCCTGATGGCCATGGACTACGTCTTCAGCTTTTGGCAAAATTTTAAGTTGACTAAAAGTGGGTACCCTGCTCTGCGGTACTCTCGCTAACAGCAAAAAGCATCCAGAGGCGACCGCTTGTCCCATTGGATACTAGGTAACCAGATTTGCGTGTGCAACCCATGGTGTCTTTCCCAGTCTCTACCAGACTAAGGTGCAGTTGGAACTTTCCCACCAACAATTTATGAGACCATGGTGGTATTGTCAAACTCTCCGTTATTGTTAGATGGGAAGTAATAGCATAATATGTTTTCACATCATAGTCTACAGAACAGATGCAATATACAGTGGGGAATTGGGGGGGGGGGGGGGGGGAATGCCTCACTAACGGAGATATTCCTGGGTAATGAAAGTGGTTCACACGTCTGTCTTACACTCGGTCATTCATGTTTCACACAGCAGTTATGTGTTCTGTAACCCAAACCCACAACTAAATAGCCCGGGTAAGAAAGAAAGCAAACAGCTGCGGTGACGTGTACTGGTGCATAGCGAAACGCCGACATGGAGTAGACGACCGAGGCGAACAGCTGGGGAAGAAGCTGGTTTCTAACGGTCGAAGGTGCTAGAATATGTGTGAGGGAGAGAAGCCCGGGTGCACGATGGTAGGAGAAAGACACCTGGAGTCATACCCCGGGCGGGCATGTCTCCAGATAGCGTACGCTAGGTAAAGCGCCGAAACATTCCGGGAAGAGGGACCGCTTCTAACGCTTAGAAACGTCATTTCGAGTTTTTAAAACTTCCTACATAATAATGTTAACGCTGCATGTGTCGAAATTCTTAGACATATATTTTGTTGTTTTCATATACCCTATATAAGCTCGACAACAGCAAACCACTGTTATCTACACAAAAGAGATCTATGCCATATTTC
>OY992878.1:41306955-41331955 GCA_963921405.1 Cepaea hortensis | reverse complement strand
AGGATATTCTACGAAAAATTGGATCATAGGAGGCATATACACGTTTCTTTCAATCATCACCATCATCATCGCAGGAGCAAACACATCAGGAAATAGCTACAGAAACTGAAGAGGAGTTGTCTGACTGGGATTTGGCAGATCTGGGATAAGCTTCATTCTAATATTCAGTGATAATAATAAATTATAATGTGCTACTTTATAACATTTTGAATAAATACCGCCAGAGCTTGTTTTAGTGATTTCCCAAAAAATATTATTGCAATTTAGTGATTTTTTTGGCTCGAGAGTAGTTCTGATTGGGATTTGGCGGATCTGGAATAAACTTCATTGTAATATGAAGTGATAATAATAAATTATACTGTGCTACCTTGTTACATTTGTAATAAAAACAGTTGGTGCTTTTTTGGTGCTTTCCAAAAAAATTTGGTGCTTTTTGGTGCTTTTTTTTTGGGTCGATTTTGGTGCTTTTTCATCAAAGGGAGATGGCAACACTGCCTGTAAGGGATATGCAACATAAAAAAAAAAAAAAACATCGATCGCGCTCGTGACGTCACAGGGATAGCTCCTTATCAACTACACTAACGCGCCTCAGTTATTCCCCATTACATGAAGGTACATTGTGTCAAATATAATAAACATGTCTAGAGGTTAACACGCCGAATTGATTGGCGCGAACACTCTTAAACTTATGGTGTGCACCGTTCAGTTGGGCTAGCATGTTGACTTCTACTCCTTGACTTAGGGACGTAAATTACAAGTACCTTAGAAGTTGGAGTGATTCGTAATACCGCTTACCACGCGTTCGAAACACTGCGGCGATCAATTTGGCAGCAGACCGTGTCGCACTGGGGATCCGGTCGTTCAGAAACCAATGGCAAACCACTGAACGTAAAACTTGCCAAGACATCAACAACAGCAGTAAAATGCTGGTGTTGACAGCGATGTCCTGTCAAATTTTTTGTTTTGTTTTGTTCGCATATCCTTTACACGACATCGCTGTCAACATCAGCATCTTTCAGCTGATTGTTGATTTCTTGGCAAGATTACACTCAATAGTTTGACATTGCTTTCTGAGCAACCGGCTCACATACCCCGTAAATTACCGATGCGAAGAGAACCACTACCGATTTTGCGCACGTCACGTTACTCACGACAGTATACGCGATTACGGAGAAAGACATTAAACACCTAGGCCAGGGAGACGGGCGTCCTGTTAATAGGATATGCAAAAAAAAAAAAAAAAAAGAAGTTGGAGTGTGTTCGCCTTATGGCGAGGGACACTGGTAATGGGGAAAGCTAATTCACACACGCAAAAACCAGTCCAGTGTTACTGGGTGTAGTCGCACGTGTGTGAACTACGCTTCAGTTCAAAGCGAGCGCACAACACATGCGTAAGGGATATAACAGCGTAATTACTTAACTTTATGCTAGCAGTGATTGTGTGCCCTTTGATAGCGTGGCTATCAACTGTTCAAACGTTGCACGGACTACTTATTTATGAAGCAGACGGGCTAGCAAAGTTGATAGGAAGCTTCTCTGTTAATGTCATGATAACGGCCGTACAGGAATTCGACGCGTGTACACGTTACCTGCTAAGTGAGGAAAAGACTGATCACCCATTCCATCGTGCACTCCGGCCAACAACACGTGATGGCCCTACCACACCGCATACCTATGGCAAAAAACTGCTTCGGAACAAATGTATGTATTTATTTCTGAACACATTATCCTGGGCTGTTTACTTCCAGATCAGTCCAGCTTCTCTTCTTTATGATGCCGTGAGCAATTAATATCCATCGCTGGTTTACTAGACCTGTTGCGGCTTCAGGAAGAATCAGTTATCAGTTATGGGTTATCAGTTGGGGTATCTTCATTGCACTCCGGACATGTCCATAGGTGCTCAGATCCTCACCTCCCCCCCCCCCCCCCCAGCATATGCATCAGCGTCCGGTGGCTAATAGTGCCAGTTCTGTGTTGGTTGACGAGGCTCTTTGTTTTCCCTATGTACCTCTCGCGTCTGGCTGTGCCGATTCTTACTCCCAGGTCTTTCATCCTGGACAGCGATGTGGAATCACTGAAGTCAAAGCCCTCTGTTCGCGCCATATCTTTGAGGACGTTAATAACATCGGCACGATCCATGGGCTGGCCATCTACAGGGGGTGCAGAGCCAGCCAGTTTGTCAACTCGTTCATTTCCCTCGACTCCCGCATGTCACGGGACGAAGATGAAGGTGACTTTACGGACAGCAGACTTCCGCAGCGACTCAGTCCACTGTCTACGTATAGATCCAGCTTCGACCTTCTGAATCATGCTCATTGAATCACTCAGTACACACACGTTGGTATAATGCTGTGATTCCAGCCATATGAAAGCCTGTGTAACTGCCATCACCTCCATCGTCTTGCTGCTCGTGGTCATAGAGTGGGCACCACTGGATTCTTGAACGGTTCGGCCCGCTGAACGGGCTGTAAATGCCCACGCACTTCTCTGCTGCTTTACAACAGATCCATCTGTATAGATGAGCACTTCGGGGCTATCTGAGTGTTCATAGATGAGCGCGGTAACCTCTGCATTGACAGCTGCAGGGTTCAGCTCTCTGCACCGTCTGTCGAGAGTGATAATACAGGAGAAAGTGCACTTAAAAGCTGGAGGCACCGGCACCCATTCCTTGCCGGGGTTGATCCTGGTAAGACTGCAGACCTGTCTGACGACATCTTCCGCCCGACCCATCCATGATTTACCCCTCTTTAGCCTGTCACCCTTTTCTCTGAATATAGCTTCCTGCAGAGGGTGCTGCTCATCTGCACTTCAGGAAGAATTTAACCAGTGAAGGTTACAATCTCACTTTGCCTGCTTGAGCTTCCGTGGCCAGAAGTCACACGGCATCGGTTTCCCAATGTGTATCTGTTAGATGTGGTGTTGTTCTGAAGGTCATTATAGTCACTAGCTGATTACTAACATTCAATTTTGCCTTTCTGCAAATGAAGTAGCTAACAATTACACTACTGAATTACAATATCAGACTTCTAAATAAAGGGACCGATTAGATGGCATCTTGAGCATCTCATAGAGAACGATGAGGTTGAGACATTATACTGTCTCTGAATGATAGCATAATGCAAGAGTACATACAAATCGATAACCAGAAATGTTACTGCTACTGGTGGAATCGTCTTCTTCTTTTGCGAACATTGTTTTGCATTGCGTCTATTCCAGCATGTGCCACACCCAGGATGGTGCATAGCGTAGATGCGCCGATGTCACAATATGGCACTAGCAGGAAGAATCGCGGTAGAGGACGGAGTAGATGAATGCATAATCAACTAGTCACTACAAATATAAGTATCCACACTCTTGAACGTGGGCGAATGCAAAGACGCTGTGTTAACTGACAAATGTCAGGTGCATGGACACTCGCTTGCACAGAATTCATCTAATGATAATATCATGACATTTACTTGGCATTAGATAGTTGAATTCATAATATTCAATGTGGACTACGACTTATGCTGTATTATTTATGTATTATAGCCCTTGTTAGGCCCTACGAACTTAAAATATTTTGACAACCCCCCCCCCCTTTTTTTTTCTCACACTTTCTCGCTCTCTCTCTCTTTTTACCTTTCTGTCTCTCTCTCTCTCTCTCTCTTTCTCTCTCTCTCTCTCTCTCTCTCTCTCTCTCTCTCTCGCTCTCTCTTTCTCTTTCTTTCTCTCTCTCTCTCACTGTTGTGAGAGAGTAGTAAGAGAGATTGAGAGAGAGAGAGAAAGAGAGAGAAAAAGAGAGAGAGCGAGAGAGAGAGAGAGAGAGAGAGAGAGAGAGAGAGAGAGAGAGAGAGAGACAACAACAACCAACACAACAACAACAAAACTTTATTTTGAAAGGGTTAAGAATTGGGCGCGCAGGCCCGTCTAACATTCTGCCTTTTTATCACTCTCTTTCATACATTATACCATTCACACATCATTCAAGGCTAACTGAAAACAGCAACAATATAAAAGATATGCATTATAAAGGCATGTGGAAAATGAAAAATCAATACTACATGACTCAGTAATAGTAATAACTGGTGTGGCACTTGTTATTAGCTATGTGGAATATACTTCTTCTTCTTCTTCAGCGTTCCGAGCCATTGAGGTTCTTTGCTGCAAATACAATCCGTCTCCATTCGTCTCTCTGGTGGACCTTCTCTTGCCAGTCGTTGATTCCAAGTGCTTGTAGGTCTGTACATGTATTATCTCTCCACCGCCTTCTTGGTCTACCTCGGGGTCTACAGTCATTTATTTCCTGAGTGTAAGCGAGTTTTGTTTCCCTATTATCTTCCATTCTTTCTATATGCCCCAGCCATTGTAGTCTATTAGCCTTCATGATACCAGTGATTAGCGGGGACTTAAACAGATCATAAATGTCTTTGTTACTTCTTCTTTTCCACTCTCCACTTTGTGTATCCCTAATGGGTCCAAAGATGCGTCTTAAAATTTTGTTCTCAAAGGTTTGTAACAAGGCTTCGTCTCCTTTCGTTGTACTCCAGGTTTCAGAGCGATACAGCACAACTGGTCTGATCAGTGTTTTGTATATTGTGATTTTGGTGTTACGAGATAGCGCCTTTGATTTTAGTAGATGTTGTAGTGCATAGTATATCTTATTTCCAGAGTTGATTCTAGTTTGTATTTCTTCCCTTATGATGTTGGAGCAGTTGAAGATTGTATCCAGGTATTTGTATGTTTCCGTTCTTTTAATGGAATATACTGGCCTACCAAAAGGGGACTGGCTGTTATACTAGGGTTTTATTATTATTATTATTTCTATTATTAAGGGGGAAGGTAATCCGTACTGAGATAGTGTTCAAATAATTTGCGATTATATGTATACGGATTAGTGATGTCTTTTATTTCACGTGGAAGATTGTTTCACAGCTGAGCTGCAGAGTACGTTAAACTTGTTTTGTATAAGTCTATCCTAGTCTGTGGAATGTGTACTATATTTAATCGTTTACTGTGTCTAGCATTATATTCAAACAATGGCCAAATGTAATTTGGGGCATTCCGATGTAGGATTTTGTGAATTAATTTGGCCTTATTGAAAAGCAGACGTTTGCTGAGTGGTAGTAACTGAAGGCGTTTATGCAGGCTAGGATTGTCCGTTGAATGTTTGCTATAAATTAAACTCATGGCCCGTTTCTGGAGCGAGTAAAGTCGCTTGGTGCTTGAATTGGAACAACCGTCCCAGATTGTAGAGCAGTAGTCAAAATGTGTGTGTATGTGAGACGTATAGAATATTTTCCTTGTGTCCTCATCAAGGAAATGTTTAATTTTGGCTAGTTGGTAGACTTTTTGAGAGAGAGAAAGAGAGAGAGAGAGAGAGAGAGAGAGAGAGAGAGAGAGAGAGAGAGAGAGAGAGAGAGAGAGAGAGAGAGAAATTGGAGAAAGAGAGAAGGCATATTTGTATACATAAGTAAACTTTTGCTAGTGAGTATATGATTGTGAGTTAGTATATGTGTATGCAAGGGATTGTGTATTTGTGTGTTATTCACTGGGCGCATAACTGTAAGAGTTTGTGTAAATGACGTAAATATGAATGCAAGCATGTACAAGTATGTATATGTTTATGCTGCCTGCCTGTCTCATAACATGGTATTATGCAATGTTTATGCTCACAGCTTACATTTGTCAGTGTTTTACCTAGGTGAATGTAACATGCACAATAGAAAGTTCATGTACAAAAGATGCAAGATTGGGAGGGCCGAATGTAAGACGGAGCTGTGTGCCAAATGTGTGACCCTGTGAAAATAAAATACATGCACACATGCACACACATACATTCACACATATAAGTGTTATTACTTTTGATCGCGTTTTATTCATTATTGTCAATTGCAGGGCTTGTGTTGACGGTGTTGGCATAAATCAACCAATGGTATGTGAAGGCTGTGTTACGCTGACTTTATCTCTGACAGGTTTGTTCAGTGGCCACTTAGTAACATACAATGGCTCTACTTAGAACCTACAGTCTTCATCTAATAGTGCGTGTCTTGGTCGCCATGTTGCCAAAAGTCGTCTGTCATTGACAGTGTCAATATTTTCCGATTCAGATTTCTTTCAATGGGACAATTTTAGTTCGCTCACCATCTTTCCTATGGGTCATTCTCCGCCTAAATTCTCCTCCCACTTTCTTGTTGTACGATATTTCCCGGTTTATACCTTCTCATGACATGTCCCTAGAATGTGGATCACCTACTTCTGGTACGAATAATTTAGTTTCTTTGTGAGTTGGTTTTGTTTAAGACATCTTTATTACTCTTTACATCCGTCCAATGTGTTCTCAACATTCTTCTCTAACACGATATGTCACCAGCTTTCAATTAATTTCTCACTAAATTAATTATTCATAGTTACAGTAACTTAGTAGAACTATTGAATGGCACCATCAATCTTGAGAGTCGCGGTAGTGCAGTGGACAGCACTCTTGCCTACCAGATCAATGGTCATATGTTCGAATCCCCTTGGGGAAAAGATTACAACAATTGACCTCAGCTCCTAGGTCAACACAGTTTTAATTGTTTGCCAGGAAATGTAAATGGGAAGCAGAGGTGGGCGGTGTGATATTGAACACTCACCCACCTGGTGCTGACTGATCTGTAAAAACACGGGGCTAACACATTATACTCACAACACTTCAAAGCCTGGAAAACGGTCTTTTACTGTTTTCTTTAACTGACCATCGATGTCATTTGTCCCCCGTTGAGAACCACTGAGCAATGGCTTTCTTCCACGTTGCGTACAAAACTCTCTGACAGCAGTCATCCCTTTGGCTATCGCGTGAGAGAATCACGGGCCTCACGTGCTATTATCTCAGAAAATGGTGAGAGCAGAACGCAATAGGAGTAATTTGACAACACTATGTAGTTGTTAACTTCATACTGTGTAATTATGATATTAGCTTTTTATTTGCTTCAATATTTAAAACCGTAATGATCTTCGACGCAAAATAGACATTCCTTTTTTAGGGGAGAGTACTTATTTTCGTGAGACAGAAATTGTTTGTAATTATTTTGCACTGGTGAAATGTTCGAAAATAGTTTTCATGCTTTCAAAAATGTTTAATTACAGTGATTAATTTTACGACGGCTCCATGTTGTCTTTGAAGATGTAAGAATACATTTAATCTGTTATGTTGCAGAATTACATACATGTTAATGTTATGTTGTGGAATTATTATATTCATTTTTCTGTTATGTTACATATATGTTTGCTTGTGAGTTGCTCTTACTTTTCATTAAGGAATATTTTTGTTGTAGGAATATTTATTTGTTGTTTCGTTCGCTCGCGTTGAACTCCAGCGTAGTCAATGCTGGACTGATTTCTTAACGTTCACTATCTTTCCCTATTACCGATGTCCCTCGCCATCAGGCGAACCCACTCCAACATCTGAGGTACTTGTAATTTACGTCTCCAGTCAGGGACAAGAAGTCCAACTGACTGGTGTAGGGGTTTAACCCGTTACATCGGCATCAGCACACAGAAAGTTTAAGAGCGAACGATCTTATCCATTCGGCGGTGCTGACCTCCGTTGTAGGAGTTCAGGGTGTAATGTTAATGACTGTGCAGTGTTTGAAATATTGCCGGTCCAAGTTTTGTATTTGCCTATTATGTTGCATGAACTTAACAGGTGGTTAATACAAAACTGGGACCGCCAATAGTTTCAAACACTGGACATTCATTAAAAAATACACTCTATATCTTGTCACACTTGGAAATTCATATTCACCTCGGAACAAAGCACCCAACTGGAAAAGTCTTTAGGAATATCAAGAATGGAGTGTGATGCATTTACTGTTAGTGATACAATCAGAAACTGGGAAGCATTAAAGAGATATGTGTTTTCCAGCATATTTGAAACAGTTCATTGAATTATCATATCATGGGCTACAAGCAGCTGACAGAGTAACCGGCGAAACACCCCACTGGTTTGTGCTGCAAAAGGAATTAGGCGAATCTACAATCTGACCATTCACCTGTTCTAGACAGGAAATATAATGAGAAACATTAACAAAATAATAATGAGATCAGTGATCATTTTGATCCATTTATAATTGGTGGACGACGAGTCAGATATTAGGCAAGCAGATGGTACGGTAGTCCCTCATATTGTATTAAGTGACTAGAAGAGGTAATCACTGTTAAAACGCACAGTAAAGATTGCATTATCTTTTTGAACTTTACAAAACCGACAATAATAATGTTGCCGCCACAATTGCTTGTCATCCAAACAAATTGTAATCAACAGTAAATCAACGTTAAATACGTTGGCTCCTTAATCAACAATGACAGGCAATGGTCAAAAGAAGATAGGCTACGCATACATAGCAATACAGACGTTAAACTTTACCAACAGCCAACAGCACGACGCCAGCAAATACATTTCAGTTAAACATTTGAGAACAGGGGGTCTTTCTTATACCAACCATGTGAGTTATGAGCCATTTTGTACTGAAATGTTACTGAACAAATGTTAAAACACCGTTACTGAACAAACGTTAAAACACCGTTACTGAAAATATGTTACAACACCGTTACTGAACAAATGTTAAAACACCGTTACTGAACAAACGTTAAACACCGTTACTGAACAAATGTTAAACACCGTAGAAAATAACATTTTGACTCATGTGAATTGAGCATATGGTGCTGGACCCATATTTTTATAGACCAATATGCACTAGAGGTCTGATATGCTGAATATGACACAGGCAGTCTTTAGTTGCCAGGACATATACTGGTTACCCATTCTACTCTGCGTCGACCTGGAAATCCAGCCAGATCAGTTTTAAAAATCCGCCTCGGTGCGAATTGAATCAATGACCAACGGACCGGTCTTAGTCTGAAGTGTGTTAATATTTAGAACTGGAACAAATCTTAAAGCTGGAAAATGGGAAATAATACCAAATTACTTAACTTCCCACATATATCGATTGTGTCCCTTATATCAATCAATCAATCATGTGCCATGCCGGAAAGCGTGGGCGGTCATGATTCGCCATTTCACTCGATCACCAGAGTCGTGGATCAGCTCAGTGTTCCTGTCTCGTCCATGCCATGTGGCCAAGCCATCCAGGTATTTTCCTCTCGGTCTTCCTCTTGGTCTGTTCTTTTCGATCTTGCCAGCTGTCACTCAGTTCTCCAGTCCATTTCTTCTCATAACATGTCCAAAAAAGTTTGACTGTCTACGTCTAATTTCTCTAATCAATCTACGATTTTCATTTGTCTCTTGTAGTACTTGGTCATTGGTTTTTCTATCTGTCCATGGTATTCTTTGCATTTTCTTCAGAAACCACATTTCTGCAGCCATCAGATGTTTTTCAGCTTGACTGCACATTGTCCAAGTTTCACATCCATACAAAAGAACAGGCTCTATGTATCCCCTCAACACTCTTTTTCTCGTTTCAATTTACAACATTTTATTGGTCAGAATGTTTTTCATCTTGCTAAAGGCTACTTTCGCAATGGCGATTCTTGTTCTAATCTCTTCAAGGCATGTGCCATCAGATGTTATGACTGTTCCGAGATAATTGAACCGATTCACTTGTTGAAGAATATTCCCATTTACTTGTATATTACATTGTGGTACTTCGTTCTTCCTAGTGACGACCATAACCTGTGTCTTCCTACAATTTAATTCCAACCCCAGCTGCTCACTGTGTACAACCACAGCGTCTACTAATTGTTGCAGATCCTGTGCATTGTCTGTAATCAATACTGTATCATCTGCATATCTAATGTTATTTATGTTTCGTCCTCCAATGCTGATTCCATTTAGGTCTTCTACATTTCTGAAAATATTTTCACTGTATAGGGAAAAAAGATCTGGAGACATTACACATCCCTGCCTAACACCTCTCTTAATAGGTTGGTATTGTCCTACTTCATTATCAATCCTTATGGCAGCTTGTTGTTTCCAATATATGTATTTTATAAGTCTAATGTCTTTCCCATCAATTTGTAGATCTGCAAGCATATCCACAATGTTGACATGTCTAACGCTATCAAAAGCCTTTGTGTAGTCAATAAAGCAAAGATGTATATCCTTGTTTACTTCTAAAGCACGTTCAATAACTGTTCGCAGCATATACACAGCATTTACTGTACCCTTTCCTTCTACAAAACCACATTGTTCTTCCCCTATTTCAGGTTGTATTTTCTTCCTCACTCTTTGCATGATAATTCGTAACAAAATCTTTGTGATGTGACTCATTATACTAATTGTTCTATGTTGATCACATTCTAAGGCTCCTGATTTCTTTGGGATTGCAATAAATACAGAATTACATAATTCAGAAGGTATATCTCCAGTATCATATAATGTGTTCAGCAGTCTAGTGACTTGCTCTAGTCCAAATTCTTCTAGAGCTTTAATCATTTCTGTTGTGATGTTATCTGCACCGGGGGCCTTGCCAGCTTTCATATGCTTAAGAACATTTTGAACCTCCATCTTTAAAATTGCTGGTCCTTCATTGTTAACTCTAATAGCATACTGTTCCTCTCTGTTATCATTATACAGGTCTTTCACATAATCTGTCCATACATGTAGAATCTGATCTTTTTCTATTATGACTTTTCCATCTTTAGTTTTTAGACAGCCTGTTGATGTACTTGTTCTTTTATTAGTAAGTTCCTGAATTCTTTTGTGCACTAATTTGGTATTTTGACTGTTGTGTTGTTTTTCAATTTCTAAGCACTTTTCCTCAAGCCATGATTCTTTTGCCTTCCTACATAATATTCTGAATTGTCTGTGAATTTCTTCATATTTGGCAGTATTATTTTTGTTGAGTCTTCTTGTTTCCATTAAGTGTAAAATTTCCTCAGTCATCCATTTCTTACGACCCACCTTCTTTAATTTTGGAATAGTTGTTTCTGCAGCCACATTGATTGAATTCTTTAACATTTCCCATTGACCATCCACATCCTGGAATAGGATCTCTAGATCAGACAATATTTCAAATCTGTTCTGTACTTCTATGTTGAATTTGTTTTGTATTTCCTTGTCATTACTCAATGTACACAAATCATATTTAGTGTTCCCTGTTGTATACTTGACTTTCTTCAACTTTATCCTCAATGTTTCTGTGAGTAGTCTGTGGTCACTATAACAATCAGCACTGGGAACTGTTTTTGCTACTGTTAGCGCGTTTCTAAATCTTCTGCTAATGAGAATGTAGTCAATCTGGTTTCTAATCCTGCTATCAGGACTCCTCCAGGTCCATAATCTTCTAGGGTGTTGCTACAATCATTTCCTGTTCTTTTGCCCACTCTACTAGTCTGTATCCTCTTTCATTTCTCTCTCCTAAACCATAGTTTCCTACTGTGTATCTATCCCTTTGATTTCCTACTTTTGCATTGAAGTCCCCTATTATGATGTTTATTTCTGAATTTTTACATTTCTTTAAGGCAGACTCTATGTCATTATAAAATTCCTCTACACTATCTTCACTGGACTCTCCTGTTGGGGCATATACTTGAATAACATTTATGTTAAAAGGTCTGCCACTCAATTTAACTAGTAGAACTCTGTCCGACACGGCCCAATATCCCTGAACAGACGTTGATGTTTTCCGGTCCAAAATTATTGCCACTACCCTATGTCGATCCTCACCTTCAGAATAAATAATCTTAAAATCTTTATGTATCTTGATGCCTGCTCCTGTCCATCTCGTTTCGCACATACCTAATATATTATTTTTTCTCTTTGAATTTCTTGTGTTATGTTCTCTAATTTTCCGTCGTTGTTTAACGTCCTAACGTTCCATGTTCCTAATTTTAATGTCTCTGTCCTTGTCTTGCGATGATCAGTCTTTAAGCGAATCATAATAAACTAGGCAATTTCAAAGAGGTAGTTTGCCGTTGCTTTCCTCTATGGCAGTGACCATACTGGCCGGATGACCGCAATCATTGTCTCTCGAAAGAGAGAAAGCTTGTCGTCGCGAAACTCGAGACCATAACCAACAAATATCTGTCGGCTGCCCTCATAATTTCATCCACCACCTGCCTTCCGTGGCTTCTTTTGAACACTTCCAATTAACGAACACGAAATAACATCACATAATCCAAAGGAAAAACACTATCCACACGAATTTCACGGGAATTTCCATAGGGAATCCACAGAAAAACACTGAACAGCGTCTCCCCCAAGAACAACGAGTCATCGCGTCGCCATCTTGGATACCTTATATGAGATACGCTATATAGGTTTTATGTGAAAATCTAATAGTGGCTGATAATTTCTAATAAAATTATCTAGTAATAATGTTCTATAATGTATTTGACAATAGATCTATATATTGATATGAGATCTGTGCAGGTTGTATCGTATATCACAAGGAAATAAGCAAATTAGGGAGGAGTTTTGAATAACGGAGACAAACAATTTGTTTAAACAAGCAGTTTAATTGCCTGACATATTTCCTGCATCTCGACAGGTGCATACTGAAGAATTCACATAACATAAATAAAGCAATAATAAAGATAGATCCTTCAGGCAGAAATGTATAACACACATTCCCACAGCAATTTAAATTGTCTGTCACCGTATTATATGCCAGTCGCTTAAAAGGGTCGACTTAATTGCACCGGATTTTATCCCATTTGGCTCGGTCTCTTTCCGCAGCGCCGAAAGCGTCGCACCAAGCACGATCTCCGTAGCTCTAGCGACGACCCACAAGAGTCTCCGAAAAATTTAACTCGTGAACCGAAGGACGCGACCCGGAATCGAACCCACAACCTTTGGAGCCCGAGTCAAATGGCTTGACCACTTCGCCACAGAGGATCTTATATGCCAGTAATGTGGTAAAAAGGTTACGAATGAAATTCGAAACACAGCTGCTGGCGATTTGGTAGCAGACGGCCTAACCTTGGTTTCCCTAGAATGGTATGAGTGCCAGTCGTTCAGAAAGTAAATGGCAAACTACTGAACGTAAACTTGAACAGGAATCACAAACAGCACACCCCCCCCCCCCCCCCCCCCCAAAAAAAAAAAAATGGACGTTGTAGCCAAAGCTTCAACAGCACAGAACAAACAAGATAAACCGACACACTACTACACGAAAAAAACTACATGAAAATATTAAAGTTAATCATCTGTATCCTTGTTTGGATGAAAACGTCTTTGAGCAACTATCAGTGGATGGAATTAACCGGATGTGTGGTGGTTCAGGCGTTCACTGGACTTAAGGCCAATAACGTCAGAAGCTCAGTGATTGGCTTAGCCTCTCCGTGGGGGACACCCACCTGGGGGATTGGGGGGGGGAGGGAGGTCCAGGTCAGCGAAAGGTAAAAATAGGGATTAGTAGAGCACTATAGCCGGCTATGTAACGAAGGTGTCATGGACGCGGTTCGCAATTATGCATCCAGTGCTCGAAAACAGCTGCAAGCGATTTGAATGCAGACCGCCCTGCATTTTTGTTCCATAGAATAGTATGAGTGCCGGTCGTTCAGAAAGCAATGACAAACCACTGAACAGCACAAATAATAATAGGGTTGACTGCGACGTTCTGTGAAAGATATGCAACTAACTGTTTTAGTGGATTGTACAAATGCGGGGCTGGGTGTGGGGTGGGGTGGGGGGGGGCGTTGGAAGTTAAATGAAGCTGTGTTGGACATTGAGGCCGTGAGGGGAGAGTGAACCCAACTGGAAGATGGATGAGACACTTTTCCAATGTCTTACGTTCGCGTTCGTGAGATGCGCACAATTTGATCGCCGTAACCTGTATGACGGCCACGCAACAGTGGTCAAATCTGTTGAAGTGTATGGATACCGGTTTCTGGGCACCACTGTTGATATAAGTGAGATATTGTCTAAATCTGTCAGCCAGACGTAGACCTCCCTTCCCGATATATCTCATGTCACAAAGTGTGCAGACAAACGCAAACGCATAGATAACTTTGCGACTCCATGCATGAGAAACCCTGACGGATGTGAAACGTGGTCTTAGGGAATACCAGGCTCTGGATTTGAAGTACTTGTGGGCAGGTCTTACAGCATAACGGAAGATAAGCCACTGTGTCACGAAGAAACTTGTGAGGTTGGGGAAGACTGCTATGGACCAGCACATCCCTGAGATTGCGATCCCGCATGCACGCTACCAGGGGTGCCTTTGAGAAGACATCTAGAGTGACCAGATCTGCCTGGAGAATGGATAAATGCTTCATGAAGATATTCTTAACAGCAATAGTATGGGTATGGTAGGTTAGTGAAAGTATAGGTCTATTATTTCGTGGTTTCTGCATGGAGGATAGAGCCTCGGCACGGCTGATAGACTGGCAGATGTATACAGAACATTCTCAGGATAGCCACGAAGGTGGAAGAAATCCAATATTTCGTTGGCTTTTTATGGAAGTCGTTATTATCCTGACAAAGCCGTCGGAGACGTAACAGTTGGGAGAAAGGAATATAACCCTTACAAGAGGGAGGATGGGAGGAGGTATAGAGAAGGAATGCGTTCGAGTCAGTTGGTTTATAATAAACCGTCGTGCATAGACCAGCGGAACCTAAAGAGACTGTTAGATCTAAGAAATTGACAGCCAACGAAGAGATAGTGGAATTGAGTCTGATGCTGGGATGAAAGTCGGAGAAAAATGCAATGCAGTCCTGGAGATCAGACAAGCGCATGTCTGAAACACCAAAGCAATCATCGATATACCTCCTGTAGATCTCCGTGAGCCTACAGGTGTATTGACTCCATACCTGGTGCTCCAGATAGCCCATGAAAAGACAGGCACAACTCAGACCCATCTTAGTACCCATAGCCACTCCGTTAATCTGGTCGAAATGGTCATTGTACTCAAATGAATTGATGTTGAGGACTAGATCTGCGAGGCGCAGATCTGGCCCCGTTTATTATTGTGGGGCCGTGCCTTTTGTCAAAGAAAAATTCCTAGGCCTTAAGGCCGCCAGAGTGAGGAATAGATGTATAGAATGAAGTCACATTTAAAGTGAAGATGTGGTACTGAGAAGGGGATGTGAAACTGATGGAATCGAAGATAGAGATAGCGTGGTTGGTGTCTTTGATATAAGAGGGGAGACTAGCAACCAACGGCTGAAATATGCTGCCTAGGAGCTATGAAATCCGTTTAGTATAACAAGAGCAGACCAAATGGTAGGTCTGCCTGGCTTGTCTGGATTATATATCTTAAATAGTATATAAAAGGTGGATGTGCCCAAGCAACTATGGTTGATGAACAGTGAGGTGGCAGAGCTGGGAAAAAGGCCTTGCCTGATGACGGCATTCGTCACGCTCTTGACCTGGGTGTTTTTGCTGATCGTCCCATCTTGTGGCCGTGGTCTGTAGGAAATTGCACCCCGAAGTTGCTTGTTGCCTTCCTGTTAATACACGTTTTTTTCCCCAAGCCACAAACCTCCCCCCTAGTCGGCAAGCGTGATAACTATGTCCTCACGACGTTTCAACATGCAAATTAATATTACTAAAACAAAATCTATGCTAATAGCAACCAGGCAAATTCTTCAGACTCTAAACTCTCAGAGAACTCTTCAGCTGCACATTGGTAGCACGCCTGTAGAAAGTGTAACCGAGCACTAGGCACTGGGTCTTATCATTGATCAAAATCTAACCTTTAATTCCCATGTTCATGCTCTCGTTAAACAAATAGCAATAAAAGTTTACCAACTTGCCAAAATTAAAAATGTCCCTGATGAAAACACAAGAAAGATATTCTATACTTCCCACATAAAAAAAAAAAAAAAAAAAAAAAAAAAAAAAAAAAAAAATAACGATTTTTGCTCCACAATCTTGGATGGATGCTCCAAATCAATAACAAAACGCCTTTATTCATTAAAGAAAAGGCCAGTGCGTTTAATTAATGGTGAAAAACTTACCGACAATTCTAATCTACATGAACGTCTTCAGTTACTGCCACTCCACAAACGCCTACTTTTTAGAAATGCTAAACTGATTCAAAAAATCCTATATCAGAATGCTGCACGCTACTCGTGTCCATTATCTTATATATCATTATCTCCCTCCTCCTCCCTCCTCTTCCCTCCTCCACCTCCCTCTTCCTCCTCCCTCCTCCATTTACCCAAGACAGACAGACAGACAGATAGTCGGGAACGGGATCTTATATGACTACTTATATGATTTAAATGAGATGCTCTCCACCATGGGCTGGGCCGGGTCAGACAGACAGCTAGATAGACAGACAGACAGACAGACAGACAGTAGGGAACGGGAACTTATATGACTACTTATATGAATTAAATGAGATGCTCCCCATCAGGGTCTGGGCGAAGCCGGGCAGGGTCAGCTAGTGTAAATATAACGCAAGACATAGCTAACGACTAAACATACTTCATGTCCCTAAACCTAGGATATATTTATATAAAACAAGCTTAGCATACTCTGCCGCTCAGTTGTGGAACAATCTTCCACAAGAAATCAAAGACACCACCAATCTTTATACATACAGTCGCAACATGTGTAAACACTATCTCAGTACAGACTACTAAAAAACAAACAATAATAATAGACAATTATCTCAAACGACTGTCAAAAACTGTCATTTACTGCCAATATAGTACCTTGCGGTGTATGGCAGAGGGGTCTTTGAGCCGGAGGAATAAAGGCCGCCTGGCTAGTGCAGTCGCCGCGAACTGTGCAGGTTAGGATTTTCTTTTTGCTCCCGACAGAAAAAAATCCGACACCTTACCGAGGGATCGAACCCGGGCCTCCCGAATGAGAGTCCGGCGATCTAGCCTCTCGGCCAGCCGCTCCTCTCAAACGACAACTAGCCAATAAACACTCCCATATGTATGGTACATTACACCTTCCTCAGGTATATATAATGCCCATGTTAAACATTGCCTCAGTGAGTTATGTATTATTGATTATTTTTCATGCGTTATAATGCTTACTGCTCTTCTGTTGTTTAAGATTAGCTTCATAAGTGATATTGAATGAAATAATGTATGAGAGGAAATAAAGAGGAAGAGCAGAATATCAGACGGGCCTGCGTGCCCAATTCTTAACCCTTTGAAAATAGAGTTCGTTCGTTCGTTCGTTCGTTCTTTCGTTCGTTCTTTCGTTCAACTGTGTGAGCTCCCGTTGTTCCTCCGCTGATGGGTTGGAGTGACGTAGTGGGTTGAATTTTAATTGTTGTTTGTCGAAAAGTGTTTTTTCGATATACAGATCCAGGAATTTGGATGCCCATGGATTGGGAACCCAAGTGGACCTGCGTTTAGAAAGGTAAGAGAAGTCATCAGTGAAATCCGAAGTTGTGTCCCTGAGAGGTTGATTATTGAAGTGATATTTCAACTTGAGATGGGATGGAAAGAATGGACGCCCTGAAGTAGCGCGTATCTGTCGTTAGATGGACGCAAAGATATGAAC
Source organism: Cepaea hortensis (assembly GCA_963921405.1). Lineage (NCBI taxonomy): Eukaryota > Metazoa > Mollusca > Gastropoda > Stylommatophora > Helicidae > Cepaea > Cepaea hortensis. The sequence continues at coordinate 41,314,562 of OY992878.1, read as the reverse complement.
TGGAGCCCTTTACTGAGGACCGATTTCTCCGTTGCCGATAGAGGGAGATCGGGATGTATGCATACAACTAAATTATCGGAGTCGTAGGTAGGATTAGACGGGAGAGGGGAGGGGCTAAGAATAGGGGCACGAGTTTAGCTAACTTTGCGTTTTTAGTTCCAATTCTAATTTTCAAAACAAAAATTCAAAATTCGGCCTCGTTCAACCTGCGACTTTCAGCTGTGGTTATTGTTGAGGTCCGTGGTTTTTTTGGGTTTATTCACCCTAATTCTTGTCTTGTGAGTCCTATCTCGGACTGGTTATTTTGGTTTGTGTCTGTGACGTCAGCTGGGGGTTGGCCGGCGGCTATCCTTTGTGCTCGTCTCCTCTTGTGGTTTTCTTTGTTGGTGCAGGCTCCTGGCTCGTCTGGCTTGGCTGGGTGCAGTCCTTATAAGGACTTTTTATTTGATGTTTTTGCCTCCTTTTTTTGTGTATTTCCTCTAGGAGCTTTCCTACGTTTCCATTTTCCTCCCTGCTCCTGTTTTCACTTTCGAGTTTGAGTTTTTGCTGCCATTCGATTTTTTCCTCTGCGGTCAGAAATGGGACGATTTCTCCGTCATCTATATAGTATTGCCATGGGTGTTCGTCATTCGAGTATAACGCTGGTTCTTCAGCGATACGGAAGGGCATTGATTTTCCCTTGTATTTCTTGTGCTTCTTTGCGTTTTCTTCCATGCGCCTTCTGTATTCCTTGCACCTGAGTTCGTATTTCATCTTTATCTCCGCGAGTTCTTCATCGGTAAATAATGGTGGTAATGGGGCGTCCTCTCTGCCGTCGTCAGTGTGTTCATCTCGGTTTTCTTCGGATGTCTGCGGGATATTGGTTTCCCTTTGGCTGTTTCGGGCGTCGTGGTTGGGCTGCTGGCTTTCGCTTGTGATTCAGGCTTGGTCTCTTGGTTTTTATTTTGCCGTTTCTCTGTAATTTCTTGTACGGCTTCTGTTGTTTTGTTTCGGAATATTTTCATTTCAGCTTTCTGTAGTTCTCGCTCTGATTTAATGGTTTGTAGGATTTCTTCGTTCTCCTTCTTAATCAGTACCATATGTTCCACTTCTTGCTTGATGTTTTGCTGGATCTCCTTCATTTCTGCCTGTAGTTTTTCGTTGTCGCTGGTTGGAGTCGACGTCAGCAGTGCCTTGACTTGTTTCTTCAACTCGTCTATCTGTTTTTGCAGTTGGTCCCTATCAGCTTGTGCTATACCCGTGTCTGTCTTGCACCTCCGCATTGCTTCGTTGTATGGTGTCCTAGTGTTGATGGTGGACTTTAAGACGTCTCTGCGTCGTTGCAGGTATGGACAGCCCAAGTATCTTGCTCCATGCTTGCCCAAGCAGTTGGCGCACTTTCTTTTGTTGTTGGGTGCTCGAAAGTCCGTGTCCAGCTTGGCCAGTGGACACTTCTTGAAGGCGTGGTGATCGGCGCAGTACCGGCAGATTTCCGTCCCGCTGCGGCATGCTGCTCTGCCGTGGCCGGCCCTCTGACATCTGGAACATTGGGTGATCCTTGGGATGAATCTCTCTGGCTGCTGCATTCTCTTGTTGATTGTTACTGTGGTCGGAATTACGCTGCCCTCCGACGTCACCACTGCCAAGTTTGTAGGTATCTTGGAGTAGGTGAATAGCCGCTCCGCCTTCAAGAATCGGATGTGGAGATTCTCATCTTGTAGCTGCTTCAGGATTTCTTGGTCTGCCAGCTCCACTTGGATTCGTTTGACAACCCACTTGCTTGTCGGTGAGTCGGTGTTTCCGATTCTTGTGTCTTTCTCCTCCCTCTGCTCTCAGTAGGTTTGGCTCTTGTCTGTGGCGGGCTGTCGATCTTCTCCCTCGTGGTAGCTTCAGAAATAGCTGTAGTTTCAGGTTCCTTGATGCAGCTAGCAGGCATGCTCTCCACATAAGTCTTCTTGACGGCTCCCAGGCTGCACATCTTGGATACCTCGTGTCTCTTGGTGTTCTTTCCAAGTGACATTTTCCCCCGTATCAGGCTTCTTGACTTGTTAAGGCGACTTGTCTTGTTAGCTCTCGCAGTGCGAATGATGCAAAGCGACGATGACGTTTTTCGCCGAGGAAAGACACTTATATACGTGGTCGTTGGCACTGTTGATGATACAGCGTATAACGTAATACAAAAAAATAGTTACCTGAGGTAAGATGTTAAAGTCGTTGATCGAGGATACTGGAGCTGAGGTCGGACAATTGTCCCCAGTGGTTGTCGGCAATACACCGAATGCGATGAGTGGCACATGTAATCTTAACTATAGATATACGTGTACTACAACTGCCATGAAGAGTGCCAGGAAAAGGATGAAATCTAGATGTGAAGCCGAGTGGGGTGATATGAAGCCGTAGGCAGTTCTGGAGGAAGTTAAAATGGCATGTGGTACGGACCTTTTTGTAGATGTTAAGAGCCAAGTCCGTAGCCGCGATTTATAATCCGTTGGTAAAAGGCTAAAGCAGACAATGACATACGATCGTAACTGTTGAAATAACTGAGGTAAGTGAATGAGGAGCATAGCGGTAGATGGTGTAGAAGTGTTGAAGCCTGGTAATGACCTTGGGTGGCCGGGTGTAGCAGCCTAGCGAGGAGGGAACACAGGTATGTGCACAAAGGGGATGGACGGTAACATGGACTGAATAGCAGTGGGAATGGCAGTAACGGCGCAGCGTAGAATAACACGGAGTCAAATGGTGAATGCGTAATAACTAATACTGAGCACGCACGCACGCACACACGCACGCGCGCGCACACACACACACACACACACACACACACACAATTGACTGGAAAAATCGACAAACATTGTCTTATGATGACGTAGACAAATTCTGTTTAGCTGTGATGCCAGTCTTCTTTAGGTATGATTCTGTCAATCTAATTGGATATGTGTTTTACCACCCTATTATTTAGTTGTCTCTCTGTTCTGCCAATCCAGGTAGGCTGGCATCTACATTTAGGTCACATTTTGCTTGTCTGCTTCGTCCACGTTTCACATGAATACACCTTTATAGTCAATGTAGCTCTTTGAAAATATGTTTTTCACTGATATTTGACAGCCTTTTATTAGTGAATACGTTTTCTATGCAGGTTACTTTGCGCCGATTTTCACAGTGTTCTATATATGAAATTGTATGCTATTAGTATACGTTATATGTGCGTTTGTGACACAATTAATTGATAATCTCATGTGTTCCGGAGCTCCAAATTCTGGTTTGTCTATTACCCCTACCCCGTTCAAACTTAAAGAGAAGTTATATCAGGGTCCATCCCTGGCTCAGATTAATAATCATATGAGAGTCAGCAGCAAATAGAACTGCCTACGGTTTTACCCTAACAGGATATTAATTTTAAGGTGATTGTTGTTCATAGGGGGTAATGGCTATTGTGATTGTCCAGAGGTATATACGTCACCCATAGTACCACGAGAGTGTGTATGATTATAATTGATTAGAGGGGAATTCCAATATAATTCTATATTAAATTATATTGGTTAGAGGGGCATTCCAATATAATTCTATATTAAATGCAAACGGGATGTCAGCATGGCTGAATGTATGCGAACATTATACTACACACATGTAAGAGAGATATGTAAGAGAACATGTAAGAAAACATGTAAGAAAACATGTCCTGAGCTTTCGTTAGCATGTTTATCTGTATTGCATTCACTCACTTTGAGCTCAAGCGTAGTCATACACGTGCTCCTACTTCTAGTAACACTGGAATGAGTTTTGTGTGCGGAGCAGCTTTTCCCATTACCGGTGTCCCTGGCAATCTGGCGAACAGACTCCGACCTCTGGGGTACTTGTAATTTTTGTCCCCACGACAAGGGCGAGAAGTCAAAATTTAGCCCAACTAACGGTTTTAGCGATTGAACCCGCTACCTTGGCATCAACACCGGATGTATAAGAGCGAGAGCTCTTATCTATTCGGCCATGCTGATCTATCAATCAATCATGTGCCATGCCGGAAAGCGTGGGCGGTCATGACTCGCCATTTCACTCGATCACCAGTGTCGTGGATCAGCTCAGTGTTCCTGTCTCGTCCGTGCCATGTGGCCAAGCCATCCAGGTATTTCCCTCTCGGTCTGCCTCTTGGTCTGTTCCCTTCGATCTTGTCAGTTGTCATTAAGTTCTCCAATTCATTTCTTCTCATAACATGTCCAAAAAAATTTGACTGTCTACGTCTAATTTCTCTAATCAGTTTACGATGTTCATTTGTCTCCTGTAGTACTTGGTCATTGGTTTTTCTGTCTGTCCATGGTATTCTTTGCATTTTCCTCAGAAACCACATTTCTGCAGCCATCAGATGCTTTTCAGCTTGACTGCTCATTGTCCAAGTTTCACATCCATACAAAAGAACAGGCTCTATGTATCCCCCCAACACTCTTTTTCTAGTTTCAATTGACATCTTTTTATTGGTCAGAATGTTTTTCATCTTGCTAAAGGCTACTTTCGCCATGGCGATTCTTGTTCTAATCTCTTCAAGGCATCTCCCATCAGATGTTATAACTGTTCCAAGATAATTGTACCGATTCACTTGTTGAAGAATATTTCCATTTACTTGTATATTACTTTGTGGCACTTCTTCCTTCCTACTGACGACCATAACCTGAGTCTTTTTACAATTTAATTCTAACCCCAGTTGCTCACTGTGTACAACAACCGCATCTACTAATTGTTGCAGGTCCTGCGCATTGTCTGCAATTAATACTGTATCATCTGCATATCTAATGTTATTGATGTTTCGTCCTCCAATGCTGATTCCATTTATATCCTCTACATTTCTGAAAATATTTTCACTGTACAGGGAAAAAAGATCTGGAGACATCACACATCCCTGCCTAACACCTCTCTTAATTGGCTGATACTGTCCCACTTCATTATCAATCCTTATTGCAGCTTGTTGTTTCCAATATATGTTTTTTATAAGTCTAATGTCTTTCCCATCAATTTGTAGATCTGCAAGCATATCCACCATGCTGACATGTCTAATGCTATCAAAAGCCTGTGTATAGTCAATAAAGCAAAGATGTATATCCTTGTTTACTTCTATAGCACGTTCAATAACTGGTCGCAGCATATACACAGCATTTACTGTACCCTTTCCTTCTACAAACCCGCATTGTTCTTCCCCTATTTCAGGTTGTATCTTCTTCCTCATTCTTTGCTTATCTATACACGGAAGTAATTAAGAAATATGAGTAAACAAAAATACAATTATCAGTTAATTATTAAATTGCCAATGCAAGGAAGATTGTCCCCGCGGACAGAAGAAATATCTTTCCAGAGACAAACAGAATATCTCCCCAGTGAGAGAAGAAATATGGAAAGATCAGACAACTCCAAACAGGGACCTTCTCGCGTGTCGACACAAGAGTTACAACCCATTCTAACAAAATGTATCCTAACAAAATGTAATGGCGTTGTTTAACTTGGGTCTAGATCAGTGTTCCCCAACGTGGGGCCTACGCCCCACAGGGGGGCAATTTGACTGTTAAGGGGGGCAATTCGAAAATGGAAGAAATCGGCTGAATATAACAAAACGGGGAGACTTGAGACTGAAGTTAACTAAATTGGAACCTGACATAAGATCTCTTTGCAGCAAGCATCAAGCGCAAGGATCTCACTAAATTTAAATAATAAATAATTACTAATAATTAAAATAATATAGAACAATCTTTCATTAAAATTATTTTGTACTTGAATTTCAGTTCTCCATTATATGTTTTGAAAATTTACTTACTGTGTTTGCTCAATAATTACCTAGTGATTTCCTCCTAAAACCTATCATTCAAGTTTCTTTAGTGAACATTTCAATTTTTGAATATTAAAAATAATGTATATGTTGAGGGGGGCGTGGGGCGGTGGAGGGGGGCAATATGAATTTTAGAAAGGCTTAAGTGGGGCATGGCACAAAAAAGGTTGGGAAACACTGGTCTAGATTGTTCTGTGTGTTGTTGTAGTTGTTATTGATCCTGCGCTGTCTGGCTTCACGACTTTCATATCTCTGTCATGCACGTGTCTGTGAGAAATTGACTCTTCCCATACAGAGTGTTAGTGTATGTGGTTTCAGTAGTAGTAACAATTTCTTTTTGTCGGAAATTTCTTTACACTAACGAGTAACAATTTACTTCCTATTATCAGAAATTTTCTAACGCTAACGAGTAATAATTTCCTATTGTCAGAAATTTCCTAACACTAACGAGTAACAATCTCCTATTGTCAGAAATGTCCTAACACTCAATTAATCAATCAATCAGGTACCGTTTTCACGACGAAGTTTGGCTGCAAAGGATCTCCAACACTGTCTGTCTCTCGCCTTGACTGTACATTCTGACAGACTGATGTTAATCCATCTCTTGATGTTATCTTCCCACTTGTATCGTTGTCTACCTCTTGCTCGCTTGCCCTCAGCTTTGCCCTCCAGTATAGTTTTTATAAGAGTGTTATGTCTTTTAACGTGGCCAAAATATTTCACTTGCCTCTTTTTTATTTCTTTCACCAACTCTCTTTTCATTCCTATTTTGTTCTAGAACCTTTGTATTTTATTGTTTCTGTTTCCATACGACATATTCTTCTGCATATCCCCATCTCCAGGGCATCTATTCGACTTTCTAGATGCTTGTTCGATCTCCAGACCTCCGCGCCATACAATAGTGTTGCATTTACGTAAGTACATGATAATTCTCATTGTTACTGCGTTGTTAATCTATCTAGATGTTAATACTGATTGCACACTTTTGAAAGCATTTTTGGCCGTTCCTATCCTCTTTTTTGATTTCTATTTCACTTCTGCCATCATCAAGATAGGAGAAACTCTTTACTTGTTCTAGTATCTCCCCGTTTACTGTGATGTCCATTGATGAACTTTCCTTTCCATCGTTAATTATCATAGTTGTTTTTAGGATTTTAATATCTAAGCCACATTCTGCACTATGACTGTTCACTTGTTCTACTAGGTTTTGTAACTCTTGCTCGCTTTCTGTTATTAACACGGTATCGTCAGCATATCTAAGATTGTTTATGATTCTTCCATTGATGTTAAGTCCAGGCATTTCGACTTGTTTAAAAATTATTTCTGTGTATAGGTTGAAGAGGCTTGGGGACAGTACACATCACTGCCGTACTCCTCTTTTTATCTCTGTGGGCGACGCATAATTATTTCCGCATTTAATTGTCACCACTTGTTTCCAGTACAGGTTACTGATAAGCATGATAAGTCCGAACACTAACAAGTAACAATTTCCTATTGTCACAAATGCCCTAACACTAACGAGTAATAATTTTCTATTGTCAGAAATATCCGAAAACTAACTGTTACACAAGGATGTGTGTATTACGGGCACTCTTGCTTGCTTGCTTGCTTTTGTTCGTTGGCTTGAGCTCCAACGCGAAGTCCTGTATGTCGGATGAAGGCATCCTGTTGTCCAACATCAGTGTGATGTCATACAGGACCTGAGGTTTGCGTGAGTATCCGTTGTCCCATGTCTGGCTTATTGGTGTGTAGACTGGTGGTTCCTCGCCGTACAGGCAGACACTATCCGACTTCGGAGGAATCGGCGATCCTACTGACTTTA
>OY992878.1:41199455-41301955 GCA_963921405.1 Cepaea hortensis | reverse complement strand
TCAATACTAGAGAACAAACATGCATCAGTAGATAATAAAAAAAGCATTCTACAATATAATCTCTCCTACCAACTATATGCTACCAATGCCGAATCAGAATAATAACAGAAAAAGGGAAAAACAAAATTAAAACAAAGGAAATGAGATTCCTGAGAAACATATTCAATGTATCAAGAAGACATAAAATCAGAAATGAAGAAATAATGACTAAAGTGGGGGTTATAGCAGCGCTAGATTTTATTAGAAGGCAAAAAGTCAAATGGTTTGGCCATGTCACTAGGTTACCAACAAACAGTTTGACACGACAAGCAATGATGCACAGACCACATGAACCAAAAAAAGGGGCCGACCATGTAAACGAAAGACAGAGGGAATAACAGAGTCCATGGGAATCTCGATACATGAAGCCCATAAACAGACACTCTCCAATTGTTTATGCTTACTTCGACACCACAAGGTACAAGAGGAACATGATGAGATGAGATTATATGAATCACAAGCAGTCAATATGATCTGGGGGTGATTGCAACGTCTTGCACAGAACAAGCGATTTGTTGTTACATTTGCCTTCACGACATTTCGATCCTGGTTTGTCCAGATTTCAAAAATGCGTTTACTACCTCTGAGCCACAGACTCCAACAAACTAAATATAAGCTACATTGATTTCATTCACATTTTAAGTGAAAGGGAGGGGTGGGTACGCATGATTGCCAATATATACTGTAGACCAGTAACCTGACAAATGAGGAATTACATATTCAATTGTGCATTACCAAGTTTAGTGCTTTGGAGGGATATGTTACCTTGTTACGAATTGGTTTGTTCAATTACATTCGCTGCCGCCATAGGTTGTAGTTTTATGCTTTCTTTGAAACACACTGTAACAAACTATCGTCTGTCGAGACGGCCAGGTGCCATTAACTAGTAAAATGCGACTTGTTAGGGTTGACATGGGGCTAATATGTCACCTTGTTGAAATATACACTCGCAAGCAAAGCAAACCATGAATAAGCCTGCAATGAACACTCACTCAGCTAATATTGAAGAAGGCGCTTTTGAGAAATAAGGGAAGATAAAAAAGTGGAAAATAATCGATGGTCGCCGTTTCAAATTCTGTTATCTAAGAAAATTTCCATATATGACACCGTGAATTTTCAAACACGTACGTAAGAGAATTAGAAACAGAGGTAAGTAATATTGGAAAGTTATGGGTGGAACGGCACAAGATTGATGTTCATGCAGTTCATACAGACTTGGCGTGAACTAACGAGTACGCTCGAGATACACCATCAACATTCCTCCGTTTCATATATTCATAAAAAAGTTCACATTTTCACAACGTGGGTTTTCTCATCAAGCCAAGCAAACAATCAAGCAAACAAATAACTAAATAAACAAGCAACCAAATCCAGCCAAATAATGAAGCCAATTACCTAGTAACAAAAATTTTATCACACCTTTACTGCTAATTAATGGATATTAACAGACGGGCAATGATATTAGATCCAGGTTTCTTTTTTTTTTTTTTTTCGTTGGGTCGCCTTGACATCACTCGCAGTCCATGCACGTGCTACTACTTGTAGTGCACTTGATTTTTGTGCGTGGTTTAGCTTTCTATATTACCTTTACCCTTCGCCATCAAGCACAGCTTGACTTCAGAGGAACTTGTAATTTACGTCCCCAAGTCAAGGTCGATAAATCAACAGTTTAGTCCAGCTGATCGGTGTACGGATTGAACCCGCTACCTCGGCATCTGCACACTGAACATTTAAGGGTGAGCGTTGTTAACCATTCGGCCATGCTGACCTCCGTTACATCCATGTGCTTTTGACTAAGTCCACAGATCATGTAGTCAGTTATTCCATATATTGGAGAAAATATTTTTGTTCTCATTTTATGTGACTAGATCAAGAAATATTCCCAATTCTAGAATGACTTGCACCAAAGACCGCTGAGCAAGTATTCGTATGAATTATTCAATACGCTAGTGGGAATCCCATGGAATAGATAAGATATACAAACATACAAACCATTTCACTATGTGGTTCCCAAGAGGTAGATAAGATGTAGAAGTATGGAGACAATCTAAACATCAGGAAACACACGAAACTATACTGGCACACATTGGCCTTCAGCTTATGTTCTAATGCGTTCTGTCTTATTAATGAAAATAGCTGCCTTACTCGCTATTCATTGCGAATATGGATATTTTAGGGAACCCTAGTTCAACAGATAATAACCAATCATAAACTTATGGGTATCTATGTAAAGTCATATCAGAAAAGAGATAGGATATACACATCAGAGGATAGAGTAAGCACACGCATATTAGAAACTTTAGACATAGTATTCGATGTTATAGTCTGTGCTCCAAAGCTTAATAGTGTTACATACCATTTCAATGGTGTGATTATTCCTGTTTTTTCTTTCTTTGGTAGCTCAGTCTATTACTTGATGTTACAAATGTTTATTAGTTCCCCAGTGCTTCTCTGGCTACAGCGATCAAATATTTTATTTGAGCTTCACTCTCCCTACCTCTATAATGATTCGGGCCAGAGAGAAAAACTTCTTCACATGCATGTGCAATCGTCTTTCCTTAGTCGTTAATATCTTTGCCTGTGTTTGGTAATTGTCATAACTTTTTGTTAACATTTACCTTCATTCCAACTACTGGAATTGTGTCATTGATTTTTTGAGGAATTATAGTGGTGTATTTCCCGTACCTTCTATGATGGCATGGCTTGGTAATCTACAAACTTGATAGCGCATATCCTCTCAATATTTACTTAATATTATCTCATGTGATGTTTTCTATTCTCTTCGTCTATCTTCTTGCAATAAGCACTTAAAATTCACCATGGCCTCATCCCCTTTTGTGACAGAAACGTGACTTATTGTTCATTCTTTTATTGAGTACTGTATTCGCCTTTTGGGTTTCACACAAGTTATGCAGACCTTTATAATTGTTTTTTCAACTCCAGGTTAACACAAAATTGGGAGAAATTTACCCCATTGCACTCTGTACCTTGAGAAAATAAAGCAGAAAAAGACATTTCTGTCGACTATTTTCTGTGTCATTTACAGAGAGAGTTGTCAATTCAGGAATATCTAAACACATAAAATCCTCTCCGCTCTTTCATGCAAATACCATCAGACAGCGAAGACCATGACGTTGTTTGGAGCCTGCCAGGGCAGCTTGGTAACCATTTTTCAATGAAATTGAGAAATTATAAGGTTAATGAAATGCCGCTTAGATTTAGCACAAACCTGGCGCGGATTACTGCGTGACAATAGTAGCAGTTTTCGTGTCTGAGTAAATGTCAGATGGTCATTAGCGGCATTCTGGGTCGTTAACTTTTAGGGACATTAGTAGGCGTATGTATATGTTGTCACTGCTGAAGTACCACTTTGACGAGATAGACGTGGAAAAGCTCAACCATTTACATTTTACAGCTATGTTCGCTGGTACATACTCACGTTCTCTGTTCACGCAGATGTTATTTGTCAACGCTGTTTTTCCTGTTTCGTATATGCTAAGTTTGAACTAACAATTGAGCAATACAGCTCACTCCTAAACGAGATATGTGACTGTACTTGTCGCGTCTAAACAATTCACTTCCGCCCAGTGTCATAGTTGTTTCAGTTTGCGCTTTCGTACAAACAAGGCGGCACATAACAATGTTCTACATACATACGTGAAGGATTTAAAACAATGTAGACATATAATGAGTCAGAAATATTAATTATGTCGTGTACATAAATGCACCTTTTAAATCAATATAAACATGTGATTTGTTACTAGCATTGATTATTTGTTAAACATAAATGTAACATTAAAAACAATATAAACAACATGTGATTTGTGATTAATATGAATAATTATTTATATACAAATGCAACATTTGAAACCATATAAACATGCCAGTTGTGATAAGTATTGATAATTTTGTGTAAATAAATGCAACATTTCAGACAATATAGACATGTGATTTGTCACTAGCGTCAAATAGCACATCCCCTTGGTGATTGCTGAATTTGATGATTATACAGTTATCGAGTATCGAATATGTTTGTATACTAGAGTTTACACCCGGGTACATGAATGTACCATACAACAATATTCTAGAAGTGATCTGTCATAGGTATCCGTTACTTTGTACGTATACAAAACAGCACGGTGCACAATAGCGCAGCCTTGTTTTGCCACATTTATTCGTTGTCTTGTGTACGTGAGTTCGATATCTAAATGTGTGTATGTGTACGCTTGCCTGTGTGTGCGAGTGTGTGTATGTGTGTGTGTGTGTGTGTGTGTGTGTGTGTGTGTGTGTGTGTGTGTGTGTGTGTGAAGTAACAGCCAGGAGTTGGTCAATAAAAAGAGATGTTTTGTTACAAATACCAGTTATTTTGTTTCCACAAATACAAAGTGTACAATGATGTAGAGGCTGTCTGTCTCAAGTAGCGGTAATCTCGTGAGTAAAAATCTACATTTGAAAACGATATCAAAGGGTGTTCCGCTACTGTTATCACGTGTTTTATATACTTAGATGCGACATATAAAACGATATAAACAAGTAATTTGTTACAAGTATAACAATTTTGTATACAAAAATAAATACAACATTTAAAACAATATAAACTTGTGATTTGTTACAGGCATTAACTATTGTGTATACATAAATGCAACATTTAAAACAACATAAACGTATAATTTGTTACAAGTATTAATTATTCTGTATACATAAATGCAAAATTTACAACGATATAACAGATGCTTTACCACAATGGTAAGATATTATTGACACATGGTAAACTTAAAGTAAAGGACTGGTTAACACGCCTTGAGTCACATTGTGCTTATGGTTCTATCACTACATGTTTATAGAAAAATCTGCACTCTGTGGATAAAGTGGTCAGTATAAAACTGGCCTCCTTTACTTCCCAAGGCATTTCCTGGTACTCATTTTAACCTGGCCGGCTCCGTGGCGAAGGAGGTTATGGAGGCAGTTCGTTTATCCCGCATACCCGCGTTCGAAACACAGATGCGCGCGATTTGGCAGCAGATCGTGTTGCGTTGGTTGTTTACGAAATGATATGGGTGCCGGTCGTTCAAAAAGCAATGACAAATTACTGAATGTAAACTTGCCAAGAGATCACAACAGCAAAAATAATGCTGGTGTTGACTGCAACGTCCTGTAAAGGATATGTAACTAACTAACCAATTAACTAACTAACTAACTAACTAACTAACTAACTAACTAACTAACTAACTAACAAACTAACTAACTAACTAACTAACTAGCCAACTAACCGACCGACTGACTGACTGACTGACTGACTGACTGACTGACTGACTGACTGACTGACTGACTGACTGACTGACTAACTAACTAACATTTTAGCCTGAGGGGCCAGAACAATTAAATAAAATTCCAATCCGTTCCAATAAGGATGGAATCTATGAACAGTAGGCCGGCTGGCTAACGTCTATCTACACTATGCTACCGCGATTCCACTGCTAACGCTTACCTAGTAGAAAATCATCGCACAGCTGTATATGCTTAATTCATAATCAACACATTTTGTGTCCTTACAAACTCACTCCAGTGTTTACTTCTGCAGATCTGATGTACAGGCCAAACTCTCTTGTTATACATTTCTCAAACTTAAATTGCGTATATGTCTTTAGTGAATACATAGATGAACAAACAGGTGTCAATAGATAGTAAAATACACTCTACAACACAATCTTCCTAGCAACTCTATGCTACCAATGCCAAACCTGGACAATGACATTAAAAGCGAAATGAAAAATTACGACAACGAAAATGAGATTCTAGAACAGAATACTCAATGTATCAAGAAGACAGAAAATCAAAAATGAAGAAATCAGGACTAAAGTGGGGGTTATAGCAGCGCGAGATTTTATAAGAAGGCAAAAACTCAAATGGTTTGGCGATGTAACGAAGTTACCACAAACAGTCTACCACAACAAGCAGTGATGTACAGACCAGATGGGTGCAGAAAATGAGGCCGGCAATGTAAACGATGGACACATGGAATAACAGAGTCCATAGGAATATCGATACATGAAGCCTATAAACGGGCACTCTATCGCTGTTTATACTTCACCTCGACACCACAAGGAACAAGAGGAACAAGATAAGATGATATGAAACAAATGGAACGTTCATTTCTGCATAAACGTCTTTGTATGCTCCAGCGTTTCATGGCAACATATTACGGTGACTTAATACGTTGCGACGTCGCAGTATTGTATATAAGCAACTGTATGTTCCAACCAGCATTACAAGTCTACCTTCTTTACAGATGCCTAGAGAACTATGCAGCCAAGGAGTAGCACAGACAGGACATATGGCTTATGGTAGAGAGAAATATTAAAAGACTGTACATGGGGAACAATTTTTCACAGGACAAGGCACTGGAAAGAAGCCGTGGTAGCGTTGAGGCTAGACACTCCCCTGTTGGCCCTGTTGTCAAAGGTTCAACCCTATTGACTGATTCTTTAAAACTGAATTGGACTCCGAGGTCAACCAAACCTAAACGTGGTACAAGGAAGTGTTTTGGGAAATAAAGGCAGTCGGCGTGATATTGAACATTTCACCGAGCTTGTGTCGATTTCTGTAATAAAATATGGGTCTATCATAATATGCTCAATGGTATTAGAGCATGTTAAATGGATCTGCATTTACTTTACTGGGCCATTCACTGGTGGGTGGGTGTTCTTTCTTTCTTTCTTTCTTTCTTTCTTTCTTTCTTTCTTTCTTTCTTTCTTTCTTTCTTTCTTTCTTTCTTTCTTTCTTTCTTTTTGGTTCGCTTGCTTTAAACTCAAGTTAGCCCTTACACACTATTTATAGTAGTAATGGACAGAATTTTGCATGTGGGTTAGCTTTCCCTTTTACCGGTGTCCTTCGCCTCCAGGCGAACCCACTCCGACTTCAGAGGTACTTGTAATTAACGTCCCCAAGTCAAGGGCGGCAGTATCTCACCTCCATTCAGTAGAAGTGAGCAACGGCCAGGCTCTCACATCCAAGAAACATTGGCCTAGAGACGTTCGGCCATATTCCTTGGGTGAGAGCCTTCGAGCAAGTATCTTAACTAAACATGTAACGTGCTCAGTATCTCACCTCCATTTTGTAGTGGGTGAGTATCGGCCTGGCTCTCACATCTAAGGATTAATGGCTAAGAGGAGTTCAACCATAACCCTCAGTAGAGAGCCTTAGAGTATGTATCCGGACCAAGAAATTATGGCATCTTGCGCCTGTTTCGGACTTTGACTGCGATCCTCAGTCTACCTGCAGCGCAGCAGGTTGTGTCTCTCTTGGTCTGGTCCCTATCCCAAGGCCTGTCCAACATGTAGTTGTGCTTCCGTCGGTAGGGCTCTTGAGATCATTAGGACACGCAAGCCCCTCTACCACGTCAAGGTGGAGACACATTAGAAAGGGAGGGGGTGGTGGTGTTGTTCTAACATAGAGCTATATATTGTTGTGTGGGCACATGTTGCTGCTATATATTGAGTTGGTATTACCACATGCCAACGCTTGCCTACACCCTTCTATCAGTACATCCATCCATTTATCCATCTATCAACTCACCCGCACGCACGTATTCACGCGCACGTGCAGGCAGACAGACAGAAAGACAGACAGACTGATATATAGGCAGATTACATCCATCCATCCATACCTACCTACCGACCTTCTTACCTACCTGCCTACCTACCTAAATACCAACCAACCTACCTACCTACATACCTATCTACCTACCTCAATCCCTCCATACCTCCACCCACCCACCACCCACACACACACACACACACACACACACACACACATATCGACCGACCGACTGACCGACAGACATACATACATCCCTACCGACCTACCTACGTACCTACCTACCAACCACCTACCTACCTACCTACCTACCTACCTACCTACCTACCTGCCTGCCTGCCTGCCTGCCTACCTACCTACCTACCTACCTATAGCCTACCAACCCACCCACCCACCTACTTACAACCATCCATATTGTATGAGCCACGTGTGTATAGAAACTGTAATATAGATCATACTGATGACACTTATTTATGTAATAAAGTCATTGATTTCAACACCAGACTATAAAGTTCATAAACGATGTAGGATTGGCACATTTAGTATTCACATACCCACATATTAGTTATAAACGTCACCCACTTCGGCTACAGTTCATGAATCAAATTAAGGTTACGCGTATGCGTGACACAGTTTATGACTCAGACAGTGGAACGCTGGCCCTGCATGATTGAACAAAAAAAATGAAAGCTCACGCCATTGGCGTATTATGACACACTTAATATCAGGTGAAGGAAGTGAGTGTCAACTGCCATCGATCTCTGTGAATCATATAAGCACTCCCTGCTCACGGCAATTGTAAGGCTTGTGTTGACAGGAAATGGGGACAATACACCTGATTAACCAAACACAGAATGCGAATAACAGAGAAAGGATTAGGAATAATAAACAACATAATAAATAGTTGTGTACGGAATTTTTGTCGGTCAGTGATGACTATCGTGCTCCGTGGCGAATAGGTTACGTACGTAGTTCGTAATTCCGAATACCAGCGTTTGAAACACAACTGTGGGCGATTTGGCAGCACACCTTATGTTGGCTTTTTATGAAATGGTATTTGTGCTGGTTGTTCAGAAAGCAATGGCAAACAACTGAACGTACACTTGCCCTCGAATCATGAACGACCAAAAATGCTGGGATTGAGTGCTGCATCCTGTAAAGGATATGCAACTAACTGTGGTGGCTTGTGCTTTCTCCAAGAAGTGGAAAAACCTCGCAGCCGAGCGAGCACGGTTGGAGGCTTCGATTCATCAGATGAGTTCCCTCTTCCCGAATTTTTCGACCCTGTATCTTCTTTACACTCTCAGCTGTGACTATTGGACGTTTTTCTGTTGTGTATTCACAAGCCCACCTTAAAGGCGTTTGGCACATCACACTTATCCTAGATTGGCATCGCTATATGTGTCTGCCCAGAAGCCATCCTGCCCTCGGGGAGGAGAACATTATGTACCCTGTGCATCTGCCAGCATTGTCACTGCAACTTGTTGACCACGGGAAAGCCAGGTCCTTTCCTTGGCCATTTGCTTCCGCCGAAACCCCAACGTCAGTGGCTAGCTATGACCCAACAGAACCGTCGTTGAAGCCATAGTGTCTTCTTCGTAACCCGTTCATAGTCTAACGAACCGCCTTCCCACGCGCACACAGCGGAAGCACGCTCTGTCTAACCCACTCTACAGCGAGTGTTACATTAACCTACTCTATAGCGAGTGCTTCATTATCCCGCTCTACAACGGCTGTTAACTATTACATAAGCCACAGACACTGGTTAAATGGCATTTACTCAATGTAAGATTGCCAAGTGAATCCGAAACAGTTATTAAATTCTGTGGTTGATTGCAATGTTCTGTAAAAAGACATGCAACTAACCGTAACCATGCTATTTGTTTTTAACACGTGAAGGTGTTGTCATGAATATACAGTCTAACTCTTGTTTTACAAAACTGATCACAATGAACATATATTCTAACTCATGTTGGACCAAGTCGGGTGCCAGAAACATACATTCTAACTTATGTTGGGGAAAGAAAAACTGGTCATCAGGAACATACATTATAACACATACTGGACTAAGCTGAGCGTCTTGTACGTATATTCTAACTCATGTTGGAACATGGCATATGTTGCTATTGATGGACCAAGCAGAACGCCAGAAAAGTATAGTCTATTTGGTTCAACACTAGAAAGCAGAACACCAGGAAAATAAAAAGCAGAGAACCAGAAATGAATATTATAATCAATCAATCAATCATGTGCCATGCCGGAAAGCGTGGGCGGTCATGACTCGCCATTTCACTCGATCACCAGTGTCGTGGATCAGCTCAGTGTTCCTGTCTCGTCCATGCCATGTGGCCAAGCCATCCAGGTATTTTCCTCTCGGTCTGCCTCTTGGTCTGTTCCCCTCGATCTTGCCAGTTGTCACTAAGTTCTCCAACCCATTTCTTCTCATAACATGTCCAAAAAATTTTGACTGTCTACGTCTAATTTCTCTAATCAGTTTACGATGTTCATTTGTCTCCTGTAGTACTTGGTCATTGGTTTTTCTGTCTGTCCATGGTATTCTTTGCATTATCCTCAGAAACCACATTTCTGCAGCCATCAGATGTTTTTCAGCTTGACTGCCCATTGTCCAAGTTTCACATCCATAAAAAAGAACAGGCTCTATGTATCCCCTCAACACTATTTTTCTCGTTTCAATTGACATCTTTTTATTGGTCAGAATGTTTTTCATCTTGCTAAAGGCTACTTTCCATTTACTTGTATATTACATTGTGGCACTTCTTCCTTCCTACTGACGACCATAACCTGAGTCTTTTTACAATTTAATTCTAACCCCAGTTGCTCACTGTGTACAACAACCGCATCTACTAATTGTTGCAGGTCCTGCGCATTGTCTGCAATTAATACTGTATCATCTGCATATCTAATGTTATTGATGTTTCGTCCTCCAATGCTGATTCCATTTATATCCTCTACATTTCTGAAAATACTTTCACTGTATAGGGAAAAATGGTATTATAATGCATTACTCATAAATAGATCACAATGTGATAGCTAGTTCTCTCTTCGCGAAAGAAACATTCCTAAGATATGACTGTAGTAACAAATAAATTAAATTGGTATAGAATGAGTTCAGATAATTAAGAACGGCCGACTTGCTTGTACTGTGTAATTGCTAAATTTGGGTTAGCGGCTTGATACAGAAGGGACTTGGGGATTGGAGGTCACCAAGCGCAGGCCGGGTCAAGAGTTTATTTACTTGACAGTGAGTTCTGACTTGAAGATTGTAGATTCACTCCCTCCCTCTCTCCCTCCCTCTCTCTCTCTCTCTCTCTCTCTCTCGCTCTCTCTCTCTCCCCCTCTCTCTCTCGCTCATGTATATCTCAGGCACATCATCTCTACACAGACCTCCCGATTCTGTCTCTCATCCTCAGATTCTGTTTACCTGACTCCGGGTCCCATGACTCACTGTGAGTAATGGTGTCATGGGGCGGCTTGTTTTCCTTCTCCGTTAATTAACTGGCGAGAACAATTGTGTCAGACGTGAATATTTATTGGTGGAACGTAGTAGATTGAAAAGCCATAGAGGTCAAAAGACACACAGACAGACAGACATATAGAAAGACAGACAGGAAAACTAGATATATAGATAGACGAGAAACAATTAATAATATTATCACCATCAATGTCTTTAAATATCAGTTAACCGAGAGATGGGAAATCATTTGTTGTTTGTTTGTATTTATTTTTTGGCGCTCGCTCGCTTTGAACTCAAGCCTAGTTCCTACACACTACTTCCAGTAGTGGTGGACTGAATATTGCGTGTGGAATAGCTTTCCCTGTTAACAGTGTCCCTCGCCATCAGGCGAACCCACTCCGACTTCAGAGGTACTTGTAATTTATGTTCCAAGTCAAGGACGATAGGTCAACATTTTAGTCCAACTGACCGGTGTAGGGGCTGAACACCTAACCTCGGCATCACATCAGCACACCGGATGTTTAAGAACACGAGTTCTTACCTTTTCGGCCATGCTGACCTATGGATAATCATGATCCCCATTATCTGTTTCAGACCAGTAACATGAAAGAAGAGAATAAAAAGGCATATAACACGCAGAAAACTCGATGTATACTCATAAATGACAACATTTCACCACAGGAGGTAAAAGGCCACCCAAAGCGCGGGAGAAAAATCCTCTCATTTAGTTATATTCGTTAATACAACCATATAACAACATAACCACCACTCTAACACCCTCATAGTGGTATTGAACGGCTGACCTAGGATATGCTAATATGATCGCAATAAAAGAGACGGGCACAATCAAACCAACTCAAACAACCATAACCCCGTCAGCACTGTAGGCAATTCGACGTTTTCCTCAAACAATAGCTCCCAACATGCACCGCGCTGTATTCGCAATGGGGAAACTGTCGGGCTATAGAACCGTTAACCCGCCGTAGAATTAGAGGGATAAAAATATGTGCAATCTGTTTATAGCTATCCTGTGGTTTTATTTCCTCCCAGGGAGTGCTGTTATTGGATTTAGTCACCAAAGCTGATGAGTTTTAAAGAGTTCATATTGATTTTCCCTACCTTAATTAGATCACTGTATGACAATTGTCAGCTTTTCAAACCTGCTTTGACGAATTAAATTGTTTTTGTTTCGAGCTTAGTATTTTATTTTACGTGCATACTGAGTCATGGAATTCAAAGACTGTATGGCAACTAAAATAATTGCGTGCATGCGTCTGTATGAAATAGTTATTCGTCAAAATTCAGATTACTGCAACACTTGGTGGAATATTGATGCATGACGTGGTTGCGGCCTTGTGGGAGCACGTGTACACCTCGGAGGAGCAAATGGATCACCATGGTCTGGCAAGAATGAGACAGCGAGGAGTGACGAGGGGATCTAGCCGACGCTCGACGCTCAGAGGAAAGACGAGACGCACATATAATCGGATTGCTACTGGTACTATTGGTGTTGGAGCTCTTCGCTGGCTGCTGAGGATGGGAACAGAGCGCTTATGGGAATGCCCCGAATGCTGTGATGTCGGTTCCTAGATCAATCAATCAATCAATTCAGATTACTGTTTTTTAAACAACGAGGACACAAACAATAGATTGCACTATACATTAGCTGGAATATTCGGCTGGAACTCGTCAGTTACATACTGCAGAAATCACACAACATAAACTAAAGTAATTATATAACTTCTCCAAGCTTAAATATACAACACACTTATTCACACAGTAATTTGAAATGTCTACTTCGGTAATTTAAACTGATTATCATGTCTTATTGCCGATCTCCCTGGTCTAGGTGTTACATGACTTTCTCCGTAATCCCGTATAATCTCGTGAGTAACGTGACGTGCGCGAGAATCGGTAGCGGTTCTCTCCGCGTCGGTAACTTACGGGGTATGTGAGCCGGCCGCTCAGAAAGCAATGGCAAACTACTGAGCGTAATCTTGCCAAGAAATCAACAATCAGCTGAAAGATGCTGATCTTGACAGCGATGTCCTGTAAAGGATATGCGAACAACAACAAAAAATTGCCATTGCTTTCTGATCTGCCAAGCCCATGCCATAGTGGACAAACGCAAGGCGGTCGGCTTCCCCGTCGCCTGCGACTGTCTTTAAAGCCGGTATGTCAGGATTCATGGCTTTATCTCCCCTTTACTCTTGATATGAACTAGAGTACATCAAAATGAGGGTCAGATCTCGGTCAAGAATAAAAGATGTGGTATAATAATGATTATGTTGTCGTCTGTTCTAAATGTTTATGTAGTTCTGTATCTCACTGTTTTATGTTGTCGTGTGTTCACAATGTTTATTTAGTTCTGTATCTGAATGTTTATGTTGTCGTATGTTCTCAATGTTTATGTGGTTCTGTATCTGAATGTTTATGTTGTCATGTGTTCTTATTGTGTATGTTGTCGAAATATTAATGGCGATGATGATTGACACTGTCTTTATTTATCTGTAACTCTATGTAAGTTAGTTAGTTAGTCGACAGATCATCCTCATTGCACATCGAACCATTCAGTCCATAAGTGCTCGGATCCCCTCCTCAGCAAATCCCGCAGCGTGTAGCGGCTCACGACACCAGTTTTGTGTTGGTTTATCAATCTTCTTTGGTTTCCTGCGTAGTGTTTTTGTTTGGCCACATCTCTTTTTATTTTCAGTTCTTGCAGTCTGACCATGGCTGTAGATTCACAATTATCACTTGGTTCTCGCAACAGTCTTACTTCTCATAGAGCATTCAGAATGCCAGCCTGGTCCATGGCGCGTCCGCCCTCCACAGTAGCCTTACCTGTGACCATGTCAGCCCGCTCATTTCCTTGTATTCCCGCATGCCCTGGCACGAAGATGAAACTAATGTTTGCCAGCCGAGACCGCTCCAGAGACAGCAACCACTCTCTTCGGATCCACCCCATCTCTATCCTCTTGAGCATGTTCATTGAGTCGCAAAGGAAACATGCCCTAGTGAATGTCTGTGTCTCGAGCCATGTTATTGCTTTACTTACTGCCATGACTTCCATAGTCAGGCTACTTGTGGTCTCAGTAAAAGCACCAGAGTCCTCCTTTACCAATTCTCCCTCCGGCCTGCGCCGTAAAAGCCCATGGAATTCTCACATGTCGGACGACCGACCAATCTGTGTATATGAGAGCATCACCGTCTAACGAATTCTCTAAAATCAAAGCTTGTACGTCCTTCTCCACAGCAGCCGGATTTTCTTGTCTGCATTTTCTGTCTAGTTGGATGCAGACTGAAAGAGACGTACAGAAATCTGTTGGCACTTGTACCCACTCGTCACCAGGTTCTAAGTACTCAAATGAACATACCTGTCGAAGAATGTCCTCGGCTTGACCCATCCACGACCTTCCTCTTTTTAACCTGCTGCCCTTCACCTTCCTAATTTCACTATGCAGTGGATGTTGTGTGTTTGCGTTAACTCTGAGGTAGGCAAGTGCCCTGCAAATTTGTATTCTGTCTTCAATGGTTGGAAGATCAAGAAGGTAGAGCATCGCCCTGCATTCTGTTTCTCTTGTACACCAAGAATAACTCTATGACCAGTGGTAGTGTCCATGACTTCCTTCTTGATTCCTGTTGAGAATCAATACCTGTATCCAAGTTTAAAAGAATTTTTACAGTGATCCTTAACCAAACCCAATTCAGGCTAAAGAAATAACTCTGTGGTAGAAGGAGTTAAAGCAGAAACTGGAATAGTGTGGGTTAAACTAACAATGGCTCAAGAAACATTATTTAATGTAATATCTACAGTTCTGTGGTTTAATATAACAATTGGCTAAAACATATTGGGTTTCCCTATATGATGGTTTCAATTTCTGCTGTAGAACGTTCACTTCTCGTATCATTTACCTCGGTTATTTGGCAGTATCAGATTTAATGCCAACATCGCTCTTGCTGACCAGTGTCAAACTTCGCCGAATGTTCTCAGCAAAAACTACGCTATCTTTACCCCTGTCAGTTTCAGTTTCACTGCTTCTTTTTAAGCCAGGATCGTGCCTTTGAGACTTCCGACAACTTAATCCAAAGAGGCAGTAGTGCTGCCATGACTACATCTTACTTCAACTACATATGATGTATTAATCGTTTGGGGGTCCCATGTCCAACCTTCGCTCCTATGTCCAGCCTTCGCTTGACTGAAAGCCTGGTGGTCATGCATTCGAAACTGCGTCAAGATGGGCATGAGTTTCAATGGGTCAGGGCTCCCAGGTCGAATCATTCAGAAATGGGCACCAGAAAATTTTATAGTAAGTACAGGCGGAGGGCATGATATGAACCAAATCACTTATCGAGGATCGATTGGTCTATAAACATATGGCGCTAGCACCAGTTATCCAAAACCAATAAAGACGTTAAAGGTGGATCTTTACTCTTCTCATGCTGTTCCATGTGAAGTTATGTCTGTCTATCCTACTATCCACCCTTCCAACTTTTTGTCTGTTGGTTCTTTCATCCATCCATCCATCCATCCATCTATCCGTCCATCCATCCATCTATCCACCCCTCCATTCCTGCATCCCTCCAACCCTCAATCCCTTCCCCCATCCACCTAGCCACCCATCCATCGCCGTCCCCCTGCCTGCCTGCCTGCCTCCGCCTGTAAGCTTGCCCGCTGCCCGCCCTCTCGAACTTCCAGGTCAGGAGGGTCAATCGGTCTATCGGGGGTCAGACTGTCTGTTTGTTTGTCTGTCTCTCATAGGTATAACTTAATGTGTCCACTAAACACAGCTGTAGATGACATTTGAAGGCATCTAGGCAGATCAACTAATACATGAAACATGTTTAGCATGGAGGAATCTCAGCGATCGTGACAACATTGTAGCCAAATATGAGCTGGTCTGTTTCATGTGTACCAGTGTCTGTGTTTTGTGTGGGATATTTTTTAATGTGTCATATAATACTATAATTATCCTGTTTTTCTGTTTCCTCCTATCACGTCTTCTTTCTCCCTAACTGTATCTATCTACCCCTCGCTCTCTTTATAATTTTACACATTTGAATATCTATTTGAATGTCAAATCACTTAATCCAGAACAGTAATTTACACACCTCATTTCTAGATTTAGAGAGACACTCTCTTTACATGAATAATTAGCCACACGAAATGTCTCGGCACGTGCTGCATGTGGAAAATGAACGAAACTGAGACCAACAACACTAAACTAACAAGAAGAACATGGATTCTGATCGGCCATGCATGTGTTCTCAGTTCTCTGTTGTATTGAGCTGGAGCATGGACACGTTATATGAGACGAGACAATAGACTATATAACCTTCACCTTTGTTGTCTCAGACATAGTGACAGGGCACAATAATATACTAAAGGTGTGTCAAGCATACATTCATTATGGTGTCCGAGTAACAGTTACAGTTGTTCTAGGTGGTGTCAGGCCAGATTATCGACTTTATAACACCAGGTTTTATCTCACACAGCCCAGTGTGTGTCAGAAGAGCAATTATCCGCCTGCCGAAAGCATCGCTTAGGGCTCGAACTCCGTAGTTCCAGTAACGACACTTAGTTTTGTCCGAAAAAAATGTAAACCGAATGGCTGAACCCGAAAAGCGAACCCACGAAATTCTGAGCAAAATGCTGACAGTGTAACCACTTCGCTACGGAGCCAGTATCTTTTAGAATGAAGAAATAACAATTATGAGGTAACTTTGAATAGTGAATCTTTGTTCTTGGACTACAATCAGACTTTGCACCAATGACTGATTACAGAATCATTGAAGTATGTCTCCCGGTGGTAATCCATTGAGCAAAAGTATAAATGTTTTTACACATTTCATTTACTTGGTCTATCCAACAATACATAAACCACGTATTCGTGAATAAGAGTGGAACAACTTTGGTAACAATGGAAGCACTGAGCTATAGGAGACTAAGGCTACTGAGAAATATTCATCTCATCTCATCATACAACTCATGGCGTGAATGTTGGGTGTGTCATCATGTGGGCAATAGTAATCAGAGTTCTTCACCGCTCCCTGCCCTCGACAACACATAAGTCTGAAGATACTGCATCCTGTCCATTCTTTAGGATTTTATCTGTCTGTGGGCTTCTCTTCTCTATTTGTCATCAGTTTTTACAGGAAGGATGGATATTACATGAATAATGAATAATAACCGAGCTATGAAATCCGTTGGATTGTAAATTGTAGTAAGTAAAGTAATATTATATACGTCGTTAGACGCAGTGGGCATATGGTACTACAGCTATATTGCTATAGACCAATCGACACACGGTGGCTGATACGGCCAGTATCACGCCGGTCGCCTTTACTTTCCGAGGACATTTTCTGGTATCTATTTGAGACTGGGGAGACATGAAGCTCAGGTTAATTTAAAAAAAAAAAAAAATTACGAATGTAAAATGCACCTGCGTGCCCAATTTGTGACCCTTTGAAAATAATGTTCGTTCGTTCAAACTCTTGACCACCGAGCCGGCAGCTGAGCTCCTAGCCACTACGCTACCGGGATTCACAAACCGGTGATATACGGCAAGATTTGATTGTGAAGTAGACAAAGTGATAGACCGCATCTATACTACAATATCATTAGAGAATTTATCTATGGGAATACCACCTTGAATGAATTATGGAAGATCACAGTGCCACTGGGAGCATCTCTTCATTAGGATAACACGATATACGAATGTGCCCTGGAAGAGAAGGCGACATATAGACATGATTAATGGATAAGAGCGCTCGCTCTTAAACTTCTGGTGTGCTGATGCCGAGATAACGGGCTTAACCGGTGAGTTTGACTAAAATTGCGACTTCTCGTCCTTGACTTGGCGACGCACATTATAAGTACCTCAGAAGTCGTCGTGGATTCGCCTCATGGCGAGGGACGCTGGTAATTGGGAAAGCTAATCCACACGCAATAATCAGTCCTGTGTACAAAGAGTAGTAGCACGTGCATGAACTGTGCTTGAGCAAAACATTA
Source organism: Cepaea hortensis (assembly GCA_963921405.1). Classification (NCBI taxonomy): domain Eukaryota; kingdom Metazoa; phylum Mollusca; class Gastropoda; order Stylommatophora; family Helicidae; genus Cepaea; species Cepaea hortensis. Next base: position 41,283,836 of record OY992878.1, on the reverse strand, counting down.
CAACCTAATAACTGACGCCATTGACCTCGACAAATATCCATAATCCAGCCATTTCGGCTTCTGGGATCACCACAGCGTTCCTTTCTTTATATTGTTTAAGTGCCTGCTTGAATCTCTAATTCGTTCTTCTACTTTTATGAGTGCCGAACAATACCCATGATGCTACTTAAATGGTCTCCAGAGCTAGCCAACAATTAATACTTCTGACATCTGACAGAGCGTAAAGACACATGCTCGCCACTTCTACAGGATCGTGCTTCTTTAACTCACAACGCACTCACACACCTACACGCACATCTCCCCCTCCCCTCCGCCACACATACACACACACATACACACACACACACTCGCACACATACGCACAAACACGGGCACGCACACACACTCGCAGACGCGCGTATAGACTTCGTCCCCAGAGTTCAACACAACTAAAGGGAGACAAACGATATCCGACGAAGGTCAGTAATAAAATTCCAGCCCACTGAGTTACTAACAAAGACAGCGGGAGATCCATTTTGGTACTAAACGCAAGCTGTGATAATGCAAATAAATCCAAGAGTACTCCACCAAACAAGCTATGGGCAAAGCTCTAAAGAGAAATTTGACTGATTTATATCGTTGTACACATTTTAAACGACGCCGCCAAATACCAACTTTTTCCGCAGATGCAGGCTTCCATAATGCCATTGGTCCACACTGATCACGTGCCATCTGTCACAGTCACTCTAGTCGTAGACTAGACAAAGAGCAGGCCTTCTGCCCCGTCAATGAGACTAATAACCTTGAACTCTACAGTTGAATGTTTAGGCTCATGCTGGGAAGCGAAAAAAAAATTTGCACATCCTTTACAGGACGTTATAATTACTCCAGTCCCTTTTGACTGCGTGTGATTTACTAAATAGCTTTACATTCAGTAGTTTGCCATTACTTTCTAAACGAGAAGTCAACATTTATGTCTACACCGCCGCCATCCCACAATCACCACCACCACCACCACCACCACCACCACCATGATCCAGTGCCTTGCCGGCTGACATGGGCATTCATGCCTCTCCACAAACTGCGATCTCCGGCGGCATGGATCTATCTATTCGTACGTTGGCTCCCTTCCGTGCTATGAAACAAGACTGTCAAGAATCTTCTTATGCTGTCTTCCTCCATATCTCTTTCCATAAATCTTTCAGACTATCACAATATGTTACAGTGTTTGTCTTCCCATAATGTGGAAAAAAAATATGACTGCTTCTGTCTGATGTTTGTGTTAATTTGTCTTCAGTCTCAGCTTCCGCTAAAACGTTCTGATTGTTCTTTTTGGTTGTCTCATTAATGTTCAGCATTCTTCTATAAGCCGGCTTCGTGGCGTAGAGGTTATGACTTTTCTCCGTAATCTCGTATACTCTCGTCGGTAAGGTGATGACGGTGAGAATCAGCAGTGGTTCGAATCGCATCGGTAACTTACGGGGTATGTGAGCCGGCCACTCAGAAAGCAATGGCAAACTACTGAGCGTAATCTTGCCAAGAAATCAACATACAGCTGAAAGATGCTGGTGTTGATAGCGATGTCCTGTAAAGGATATGCACACACACACAAAATTCTTCTATAAGACTACATCACTAAGGCTTCCGGAGATTTTTTTTCGCCTGTTTACTAATTGTCCAGGATACGCAGCCGCATGTTAAACCTGGTTCTATGTAACATGCACAATAACTCTGTTTCTAACTTTCAAGGACAATGATGTTTTCCACAAAACGTTCTTCATTTGATAGAATAAACTTTTTGCTTGACCTATTCTGTTCTTTATCTCAGTAACGCATCTTACATCTGATATTATCCGTGTGCCTAGAAAACATCATGTACTTTAATTGCGCATTTAGACACAACCTCTTTCTGTGATATCACAATGACTTATGTCTTTCTGTTATTAAACCTAAGGCCTAATTTTTCACTGTCTACAACCACTGTATCTTGTTGCTATCAAGACAGTGTCATCAGCATAACGTAAGTTATATATATATATATATATATATATATATATATATATATATATATATATATATATATATATATATATATATATATATAATGTACACTAACCAGGATCCCTGACATATTTTCTGTAAATCTCTTTATATGTTTACTGTACAGGGAAGAAAAAAAAATATCAGAATTGAGAATATGAAATCTAAGTCGATATATATATATATATATATATATATATATATATATATATATATATATATATATATATATATATATATATATATATATATATATATATATATATATATATATATATATATATATATATATGCCATGTAGCACTTCAGAATGAGATACAGAATTTATAAGTGCGAAATAACCCGAAGAGTTAGTCTCAAAGAAGCAGACGGCAAAAATCGCCAAGTGACGTCACGATGTGAAAAACGTCACTGCGTGATACATTAGCAACCGGCCAGTTAGGTTTGGGCTGACAACAAGAAGGCGGCACAAAATTCTCAGAGGCGAATTATTAACGTAAATCAATCTAGAAGATGGAAATGGTAAAAGTGAACCATCGTTTATGAAAGATATGATCAAGGCACACTCCAAAGTCAGGACTGACGCTTGGCCATGAATATTGAAACCAGAATTCGAAGGAATGGCTCAAGGTTAGCAAGTGTCAACAGACAGGAGCTCGTATAAGTAGTTGCTCGTATGATAAGCAGCAAGGATGCAATCTAAGTAACGCTAGGCGGCTAAGCATTATCTTGGCATTCGATTAATTAAATATGTATGATCAGTATTGTGCATATGCCTATTCACGTATCACCGACCCTCCCAGCAACATGGGAACGGTGCATATTAATTTTTAAGGACGTCCAAAGCTATTTTATATAAATAAACATCGTATTGCAAGAAATGTCAACCTGCCTCAAGTCGTTTGATATTTATTAACGTTGCTCCGGTTATTCTGCTGGACTATTTTGTTGGACGGCGAGCTGGAAATAGTATTAAATAACATTGCTGGCAATATATATATATATATATATAACTATTCGTAAAATAATTCATGAACTACACACTACTAACAAAGCAAGTGCAATGGGAATATGCATATCTAATTAGGAAATAATAAAATTCATTACCATAACTGGAACAAAGATTTCGACTAAAGCAAGACGTTAAGAAATTACATTATTTCAATGAAGGATTGCTCATCGGACAAGTAATAGGAAAACCAATTAAGAGCACATTCTTATTTTCTCCATAGCAAAGCAATTTCCCTGTCCTACCGATGTCATTTTAGAACATAATAAGCATGTCATTAATTTCGTAATTTAAAATAATAAGTATATAATAATTGTTTTGTTGTTGCATATCCTATTTACAGGACATCGCTGTCAACACCAGCACTGCTGCTGTTGATGTCCTGGCAAGTTAGTGTGCCATTGCTTTCTGAACGACCGGCTCCCATACCATCATGTTAAAACCCAGTGTGACACGGTCTGCTGCCAAATCGGTCGCATCAGTGTTTCGAACGCAGGTAAGCAGCTTTACGAACCGCGTCCGTAACGCCTTTGCCACGGAGCGCGGCTATAATAAAATGCACGTATTATGATAAACTAATATTCGTATAATAATGCACATATAAAAGTTGAACAAATATTACTCCCCAAAAGCTGAAGTAAACTAAAACCTGTATGGATTGTACCAGCAAAAAATCAAAAGTAAGAGTATCCAGTAAAGTAAGTAAAGGCACCTTTCACACGCTAAAGACGCATTAGGTATACAATGCTAGACCCATTGTTGTATCAACCAATCAGCACTTCGTAAATGATGGGGTCAGTATGACGTTGGCCATCTTTACTTCCAAAGAATTTTCTGGTAAATATTTCAAACTGGGTCGACCAGGGAACCCACGCCCACCGGGTCGGCAAGCCAACGTCTAGCCACGACACCACAGCGGCTCGCAAGGGTATCAAGGTGATACATATTTTCTGAAGCACCATACGGTGAGGTGGGCCCGCTAGCGTAGTGGATAGCGAATATTGCGCTAGTAATGCCATGAGTACGGTCAGATGGGGGTTCGGTTGATTGTACCAATGAAGTATTCACTTCCCGTAGCAAGAAACTTACTCAACACATTTCTAACCGTAATGTGATGAGGAGGTTGTTTATCAAGAAATCTTGCTATAAATATTTGAACAACCATTCCTGTATATCGACCGCCATTTCGATATACTTAGTTAGTTAGTCGACAAATCATCCTCATTGCACATCGAACCATTCAGTCCATAAGTGCTCGGATCCCCTCCTCAGCAAATCCCGCAGCGTGTAGCGGCTAACGACGCCAGTTCTGTGTTGGTTTATCAATCTTCTTTGGCTTCCTGCGTAGTGTTCTTGTTTGGCCACCCCTCTTTTAATTTGCTGCTCTAGTAGTCTGGCCATTGTTGTAGATTCACAGTCATCACTTGGTTCTCGCAAAAGTCTTACTTCTCGTAGAGCATTCAGAATGTCAGCCTGGTCCATGGCGCGTCCGCCCTCCACAGTAGCCTCACCTGTGAGCTTGTCAGCCCACTCATTTCCTTGTACTCCCGCATGCCCTGGCACGAAGATGAAACTAATCTTTGCCAGCCGAGACCTCTCCAGAGGCAGCAACCATTCTCTTCGGATCGACCCCTCCTCTATCCTCTTGATCATGTTCATTGAGTCGCTAAGGAAACAAGCCCTAGTGAATGTCTGTGTCTCGAGCCATGTTATTGCTTTACTTACTGCCATGACTTCCATGGTCAGGCTACTTGTGGTTTCAGTGAAAGCACCAGAGTCCTCCTTCACAATTCTCCCTCTGGCCCGAGCTGTAAAGGCCCATGAGCTTCTCACATGTCGGACGACCGACCCATCTGTGTAGATGACCGCGTCACTGTCTTGCGAATTCTCGAAAATCAACGCTTGTACTTCAGCCTCCACAGCAGCCGGATTTTCTTGTCTGCATTTCCTATCTAGTTGGATGCAAACTGAAAAGGATGTGCAGAAGTCTGTTGGCACTTGCACCCACTCCTCGCCAGGTTCTAAGTCCTCACGTGAACACACCTGTTGAAGAATGTCTTCGGCTTGACCCATCCACGATTTTCCTCTTTTTAACCTGCTGCCCTTCACCTTCCTAATTTCACTATGCAGTGGATGTTGTGTGTTTGCGTTAACTCAGAGGTAGGCGCGTGCCCTGCAAACTTGTATTCTTTTTTCAATGGTTGGAAAATCAAGAAGGTAGCGCATCGCCCTGCATGCTGTATCTCTTGTACATCCAAGAATAATGCGCATAACTTCATTCTGTATCCTTTCCATCCTTTCTATCTGCTTATGGCTGAGAGTCAGGATTGCCATTGCATACTCCAAAACAGACATGACCAGCCCCTCGTACAGAAGACATAGATGGCGCTGCTCACAGTTTGCTGCCGCCATCACCCGCATCGCAGCCAGACCCCGCTTGGCCTTTGTTATCACCTGGTCTATGTGCACATTATAAGCAAGGCTTCGATCAAACCGTATCCCTAGGTAATTCATTACCTGCGTTCTTTCCACCGTCTCTGAACACAGCATTACAGTTGGTGTTGGAGTGTTGACAATATGATTATTTAACGAGAACCAAGTCACTGATGCCTTTGTTAGGTTGACCATTGCCTCAGCTTCATCACACCAAGTACTTATGCGATTGAGTTCGGTTTGTAGTTCCACAGCAACCTGCTCTCTATCCTTACCCTGACGATACACTAAAACATCATCGGCATATGACAATGTCCTGCCAGGTCCAGTGATCTGCTCACTGGTGATTCTCACTGTGTAGGCGTTGAACAGTACCGGAGATAATGGTGATCCCTTTGGTAGGACAGGATATATTGTTGTTGATTCCAAAGTCCAACAGCCACATCTAAAAACTACTTTCCGTTGGAAGAGGGCTGCAGCGATCCAACTAAGGAGGAATGGACTTACTTTTAGTTCAAGAAGCTGAAACATTAAAAAACCCAATGGTACTCTGTTGTATGCGTCCTCAAGATCAATCGCTGCAGCAAAGGTTTCAATGCCTGAGTGGAAACCTTCATAGACATCATGGGCAAAGACTGCTGCATTAGTCCAGGTTTCTCTTTTTGGACGGTACCCACCCAGGGTAGGTGGAAAATCACCTTGCCTCTCTAGCTGGCTTGATATCTTCCTGGCAATTACTTTCTTCAGCAGCTTGCCTATTGTATTCTGCATCGTTATAATTCGATATCCCTGCATTTTTTTGTGGTCTTTGTCGGGCTTCGGCAAGGGAATCAGATAGCTGTGTAACCATTCCTCCTTGATGCTAGCACTCCCTATACTGTTGTTGTACATGTCTGCTAGTTTCTCTAGCTCATTGTCGGTACACTTATTGATGTCGTCGTATCTTATGCCATCAGGACCTGGAGCGCTGTTTTTTGATCGTCGAAGTACAGCCTTGATTTCTTTCACTGTCACTGTGTCTTCATCCGAAGTGTTCTGGGCCTTGCATCTGTCTGAGGTGACCTCCTTGGCCAGATTTCAGCCTCCCATGTCTGTCTGGTTGCTCTGCTCAAGATAGCGTTCAAAGAGGGCTTTGCCCTTGTCCTCGTCAGTCCTCTGCCAGATGAGGTCAGCACCTTGGAAGTCAGAAATGCTCTTATTCTTAACTACACCACTCATGCTTTTATGTAGTCGCCAGAACAATTTCAGTGACTTGTCTGTGCTTACTCTTTGACACACCTCTGCCCATTTTTCGCTTTTAACCACTTTGACCAGTTTCTTGAAATAGCTTACTTTTGTGTGCATCTCTCTTTCTAAGTGCATGCAGGGACTAGGATGACCAGCTCTGTTCTTCTTGGCATTTTGCCATCTCCTTACAGCACTACGCTTATCCACCCAAGCCTTCTCCACCTCGAAATTCCACCACGGTGGCTGCTCCCAGCTTTTTTTCCTGCCCTGAAACTTTCTGCGCTTGTCACGTCTTATTTTACTCACCACATCTTGCCCTGTACTGTCATACTGGAAAGTCTTTACCTTTAGCTTTTGCTGCCTGGTTCTGCCTTTCTCCACCAATATGATGCAAGGGTGGTGGTCGCTGCCGTGGTGTCCTAGGACACCCCATCTGCACACTGTAGTGAGTGAAGGTGAAACTAGCGCCAGATCAATAGCACTGTCCTCATCGCCTGGACGGCTTGCTGTCCTGGTGACACAGCCACTGTTGATACAAACCAGGTCAATGGTTTCAAGTGCAGTCTCGAGCTCCTCCCCTTGTGTATTGGAGGAAATGTTTCCCCAGTGGGACAGTGACGATATACAAATACAGGCGTTGAGAGTTCATTCCAGTATACCATTCGTGTTGGTTAATGTTTATGCCCGCAATGGGAGTATGGACGCCCAGAAGTGGCAGTGCTTAAGTGGCATATTAGGCCACGAGAGAAATGTTATTTTCTGTGGTGACTTCAACGCTAAATGCAGATCATTTCGATATACTTGTTCAACCTAAATAATTCTTTCTTCCGTTGATAACACCATTCCGTTTGGAATGCAAAGAATTACTCTAGCAAACGACAGTCATTCGTTGCATATTGTTTCAAGACGGATTGTGTATCACATTGTTTTATGGCATCATGTATTTCATTTTTCAAATTTGTTCTACATACAAATTGTAGTGATACTTTACAAACACCCGGTATATACCTGCCAATTTGATATGGTAACAAATAACAAACGAGGTTGGGTGTATACGAACGAACGTCGACGAACGAACTAACGAACGAACGAACAAACGAATGAACAATCTTTATTTTCAAAGGGTTAAGAATTGTGGACGCAGACCCGTCTGACATTTTGTCATTCTTCTCTATTTCCTCTCATACATTGTTTCATTCAACATCACTTATGAAGCTAATGTTTGACAACAAAAGAACAATAAGTATTAAAACGCATGAAAAATAATCAATAAATCATGACTCACTAAGGCAATGTTTAACATGGGCATTATAAATACCTAAGGAGGGTGTAACGTGTCATACATATGAGAATGTTTATTGGCTAGTTGTCGTTTGAGACAATTTTCCAGTATAATTGTTTTGTTATTTCTTTGTCTATTTTTTCTAGGGGGGCATGTAGTCTGCACTGAGGTAGTGTTCAAACAGGTTGCGACTGAATGTATAGTGATTGGTGGTGTCCTTGATTTCGTGTGGAAGAATGTTCCACAACTGAGCGGCAGAGTATACTGAGCTTGTTTTATATAAGTCTATCCTAGGTTTAGTAACATGAAGTATATTTAGTCGTTCGCTATGTCTTACGTTATATTTGAACAATGACTAAAGATAGCTTGGAGCATTTTGAAATAAGATTTTGTGAATTAGTTTAGCCTAATTAAAAAGTAGGCGCTAGTAGAGTGGCAGTAACTGAAGACGTTCATGTAGGTTAGAATTATTGGTAAGATTTTCACCATAAATTAAAACGCACTGCCCTTTTCTGGAGTGAATAAAGGCGTTTTGTTATTGATTTGGAGCATCCATCCCAAATTGTGGAGCAATAAACAATATGTGTTCGTATATGGGAAGTATATAACATCTTTCTTGTGTTTTCGTCAAGGAAATTTTTAATTTTGGCAAGTTGGTATACTTTTTTGGCTTTTTGTTTAACGAGAACATGAACTAGTATACTACTAAACAAGCTAACAATTGCATGAACATGGCAGGAGGTTGCAGTCACATCCAGTCACTATTGGCTGTTTGTGATTTACTAGAAAAGTTACGTTCAGTAGTTTGTTGTTGCTTTCTGAAAGAGAAGTCAAAATGTAAGCCCAACTAACGCGCGTGTGGAAGAGAACTCGCTTAGTTACCGTCAGAGAATAATGTGTAAGCATGTTAAACGTCTAAGTCACGCCGGCCTCTACCAAACAAGCATCTTTGCAAAATAAAAAGCTTTTGTCTCTAATTGGTGAATGAACAACTCCACATAGTGAATGAACAACTCCACATAGTCAATGAACAACTCCACATAGTCAATAGACAACTCCACAGAGTCAATGAAATCTGGACCCTGGCATTTATCGCTCGCTGTTTTACCTAAACAATAATAAATCTGCCACGTTTGCAGAAAGTGTTATGAGCTATCAGAATGAACTATAATCTGTCAAAGGTGATTCATTCTGACATAAGATTTACTTATCATAAATCATCTTTACATTTCTGTTCCTTCCTCCCAGGTAAACACGCGTCTGTTTTAAAAACATTGTGATTACCTTTGTCGTCATCATCATTATCATCATCATCGACTTTACAAAGCGTGTCATGTTATTCTGTGAAAGCAAGTTATAACATGCACATTATGTCAAATAACACACATGTTACAAGGTAGAGGTATCTTGAAGCAGTCATAACATCTTAGAATAAAAATCGTCATGGCAAAAGCAACATTTTGCGAAAAGAAAAACATACCTATAAAAATTTGTCAGTTACAGTGAGATGTCGAGTGTTAAAGTGCTATATACAACGTCAACTGTAGTATGCACATGAAAGATGACCAATAAGCATCAAAGCCAAGAAACATTTAATGGCATTAAAATTTTAATACCAGAGGAAAATGGAAAGAATGCTAGAGAAGGTCACAAAAACAAAAAATACTGTCAATAAACAAACACATAAATGAAATGGCGAATCATGACCGCCCACACTTTCCGGCTTGGCACATGATTGATTGATTGAATGAAAACCACAAATTCAAGAGAGAAATTAGACGTAGACAATCAAGATTGTTCGGTAACGTCATGGGAAGTTAAAAAAAAAAAAAAAAAAAAAACAGCTGGATAACTTAGTGACAACTAGCAAACTTGATGATAAAAGAGAAAGAGGAAGATATTGAGATAAGTATCGGGACGGCTTGGACAAGACCACAAACCGGGTCCAAGACTCTGCAGGTTTTGTGATTGCGAAACATCGACTGATGATGTTGGTGATGATGATTGTGGGGATGATGATAATGATTTTGATAATGGTAATAATGAAATCTGGATGTGTAATTAACATATACAATAAAGATGTTAACGCTACACATCCCTTCCACACACAGACACGCATGCACGCACGCACGCACGCACACACACACACACACACACACACACACACATATGTATACACAAACAAGAGAGACAGTCATAAAGTAACCGAAATTTTATTATAAAATGCATGGCATATTATGGATAACGCTAAATTTTATTTCAGGTCACAAACTGTATTTTAAGCAACACCCCACGTAGCGTTCCTGAGGATCGTGCAGTTTGCGTGTGCGTAATAACGATTACGAGATGACCGCCCCTCAATTAACTTGCAACGTGGTAGGACAACGAGGCATTATTCGTTGTGTGTGTGTGTGTGGGGGGGGGGGGGGGAAGGGGGTGTAGTCAAGGTGCGTGAAACCTTAAAACATGTTCAGAAGAATGATGGTTCAGTGTGGGGAGAGCTGTTTGAGTCAGGATAGAGTGTATAAATGGATAGACCAAATTCAAAATGGAAGACAAAACGTCATTGATGAATCGCAGGAAAAGTCATGACGACCATCTGTTTGTATTTAAATGGCCAGATATTGATGTATTTCAAGGAAACGGGTGAAACTGTAGCTTAGTACTAGAGCAAATGACACGCTAGTGAACAAACTGGAGCCCGCGATACGATCAAAACGCCAGGGACTATAACAGGAAAAGTGTTGCATCACGAAAACGCTCACACTCATACGGTTGCACATACATTAAATACACTGCATGCTCTGCATTTTGAGGTCTTGACACATGCAACATCAGTCAACAATTGATGCCATCGGATTTTCACTTATCTGGACTCTTGAAGGAAACTTTGAGGGGTCACAGAGTTGCAGGTGACCACAAGGTAATGAAAGCAGTTCAAAATTGGTTTAAGCCCACACTCAAAAACTATTTCCTAGATGGCAACAGCAAGGTAGTAGACACGTGGACCTTGTGTGTTGCCAGGTAGGGGAACTAATTTAAGAAATAATACACACAAAATTTCTGGTTTGCAATATTGTAAAAATTATTATTCATAATATATATATATATATATATATATATATATATATATATATATATATATATATATATATATACACACTCACACACACACACACACATCTTTGCATCTTAGTAGAGGCCGACCCTGAGATCTCTTACCCATCTGTAATTCACCAAAAAAGATGTCCTTTGGTATTCTACCATCATCCATCCTCCTAAGATGTCATATCCATCTAAGTCTACGAAGACTAAGCATGGAATAAACAGTCACACAACCTGATCTTTCCAATAATTCAGTATTTGTGATTTTGTCTTACCACTTAATACCAAGAAATCTTCGCAGACACCGCATATGAAAGCTGTTTAAACGTTTCTCTTGGTGTGAGTAATTTGTCCAGGTTTCACTGCCATAAAGAAGAGTACTAAGGACACAGGCTTGATAGACAAGGACTGTTGTTTTGGCAGTGAGCTTCCTGTTCTCCCAGACTCTTGTTCTTAACCTATATATATATATATATTCATGAATGTGTAGTAAGTATGTTTAAGAAGCGTCTCAAAGTTTTAGTTTGAAAACCGTTGGAGTAAAGCGCTAAACAGCCATTATTTTCAAACTCATAATAAGCCTGTGTTTAAAAGAAAAGATCGCGGTAAAAAGTGTAACCGGTGAATTTAGATTGCCAGTTTGTTTCATGTTTAAGCTTGTGTTTGTTGGATTTAGCCCTCGTGCGGGGATTTAATCAATCAGAGACGTGAACAGTGAATGTTCCTGCTGGGAAGAAGTAAACATGCCAAAAGGTACATCTCTGTGCTTGAAACTTAATGAAAGAACCTAAACTAAAAAGTTAAGATTCACCCCAGGGGGGTGTTCTATCTCAATATGTTGAAGCCGTGTCGTAAATTGATTTGTACTGTCTCGTTCCATTGTAATTTCCTTTGTATTGTAAAGTCATTAATTGTTAACTTAGCACTTAAAGGGCAGAGCGCCTGTAATTTGAGCTGATATTTTCAAGTGGAAATATGGTTTCAGATGAAAATGCAAAGAATAGCATGGAGTGGGGAGACAGAAAAACCAGTGAACAAGTTCTACAAGAAACAAATAAAAACCGTAAATTGTTTGGAGAAATAATAGTAGACAGTGAACATTTTGGGGGCACGTTATGAGAAGAAATAAGCTAGACTAAAGAACTGGGTAATAACTGGCAAGACTGAGAGGAAAAGAACAATGGAAAGGCAGAAAAGTAAATATCTGAACGGTTTGACCACATGGCGTGGTAGAGACAAGAACACAGAGCTGATCACGACTCTTGTGGTCGTGTAAAATGGTGAAACATGACCGCCCACGCTTATGGGTATGGCATATGATGATGATGATGATGATGATGATGATGATTGTCAATGCCTGCCGACCCCGGTGGTCACAGGTTTCATTTCGCATCCAGATGGATTCTTGAAATGGACATGGGCTCCCGGGTCGACCCAGCCGAAAAGGGGTGGCTCCACATGTCTGTGGAAGAAAAAGCGACCGGCGAGATTTAATGACACCACCCCCTTGAGTGACGAATAGAGTATAAACATATAATGGGTTAAAACCATATAACCCCTGCGAGTAAAAAAGGATCTCTTTTGATTTTCGCGTGTGATGTCGGGAAAACTTCTCATAAACTGTTTGCTTCGCTTTGCTCTGATTATAGCGGGTACCTTAGGTAAGTTGATATGGAACTGCACTATAATGTCTAGAGCACTGTCGAGGGAGTGTTCGATACCTGGGCTCATCGTCTGTTAAGTGAGGGAAAGATTGGTAGCCGTGCAGTCAGGCCTTTAAAATGTGATAGCATTACCACATCACAGAGCCATGGCAAGAAACTGCTTCGGGACAATGTGTTTTTGCTTGTTTTTGTTCTGTGTATACATTGTCAATATCATTGTTATTTGAAGTCTAGTCTTGAAAATCTTGGCAATACATCAACTGTTAAACTTCAGCATTAATAAAAAACCAGAAAGAACCATTCTGCACCACGTACTCACGTCGTGAACGAGTTAATTCTTGGAATTAATATGCACCCTATTTTCACAATCTTGGAGACATGTGTGTAGTGTTGGAAGGATCTGAATCTGTAAAAATCCTGTTATTATTGTTAATGGCTGATGAAGATTCTACGAGAAGCGCTGGCCAAGCGGCTAGAATCCCGGATTCTCCGTGAGGAGACCCGGGTTCGAATCCTCGGTAGGGTGTGGATTTTTTTCTGCCGGGGGCAAAAAGAAAAACTCTAACCTACACAGTTCGCAGTATCTGCACTAGCCAGGCGGCCTTAATTCCTCAGGCTTAAGACCCCCCCCCCCCCACCCCACCCTACACGGCAAGGCACTATATTGGCAGTAAATGACAGCTTATGACAGAAGATTCTACATCATAATACTTCGGCCAATATGATAGATGGTCAGTCTCCATTCGAACATATTGTAACGTACATATTTTGAATGTTCCAGAAGTACTTTGTTGTAAATATGTCTGATTCGTCTCCTTCATACCCTTCCATGCTGGAGCCACACATTAATTCTTACTCAAGCATTCTTTAATATGTTTTAATGAGTGCCAGTCATTCAGAAAACAATGGCAAACTACTGAACATAAACTTGTCAGGTATCACAAAACAGCCAAATAAATGCTACAGTTGAATGGTAACTATTCATATTTCATTGTTGTTTTCCCAAGTTAGCAGTAGCTCTTTGGTACTTCATTGTGAGTGATCCAACTCCTGCCACTCTTGAAACCCACATATCCTTTAGCGCATTGCCTCGTCTTTCATCACGAGACGAATAGTATATCCATGTATGCCCTTCCAAGATAAGTTTCTATGCTCGACAGACACTCATGCCAAATCTAGACTTTGTTAACTGTAGTTGCTTGCATGTCCTTTACACAACGTTGCAGACGAACTCAACATGTTTTGGTTATTTATAATCTACTAGGCAAGTTTACGTTCAGTAGTTTGCCATACTAGTCTGAACGATCGACACCTCGTGCCATCGAAATCTACGGAAGCTTCCTTCTTCCAGATCTCTCGTAGCTGATTTTGAATCCTCGACTCCGAATGTCGGGGAACTGTTCAATGAATTCAATGCCCCTAAACCAGGCCTTGTGAACTACATGCAGAGAATCAGACAGTTTGGGCAGAACAACAGACACCACGAGACTGGGGGAACCGCCATAATTATTCCAAATTGAAAAAACAATTTCAGCAAAATAGACTGCACACAATACAGAGACATTTCACTGTTGAGTCATACTGGGAAAATATTTTGCAAAATTCTTTAGAAAAGATTACGAACTATTATAGAACCCCAGCTAAGCGAAACACAACTTGGATGTAAGAAAAACAAAGGATGCACAGATGCCATTTTTGCGCTTAGACAACTTATAGAAAAATCAATCGAAATCAAGGAAACACTCTGCTTAGCCTTTGTCGACCAAGAAAAGGCATTTGATTGAGAAGATAGAAATAAGCAACAACAGTGAATGCATAGCGAGAGCAACTGGAGGACACTCAGAACCCTTCACCATAGGATCCGGAGTACGACAAGGTTGTGTCCTGTCCCCTCTCTTGTTTATAACATATATAGACAACATATGTAAAGAAACCAGCCAAACAGCTGGAGGACACTCAGAACCCTTCACCATAGGATCCGGAGTACGACAAGGTTGTGTCCTGTCCCCTCTCTTGTTTATAACATATATAGACAACATATGTAAAGAAACCAGCCAAACAGAGACCGCAAGAACATCGCATGACGAGAACACAGAAGAAGAACCATCTGCAAATCTAACCATTAGAGAACTCCTGTTTGCAGACGACAAAGCGCTAATAGCAAAATCAGAAGCTGAATTATAAGACCACATGAATAATCTATACGAAATGTGTAGGGAACATAACATGAAAATTAGCACAAGTAAAACACAGGTATTGACTATAACTAAAGAAGAAAAAGCAACAACGATTCACCTAAACGAACTTGCCTTGAAACAAGTAAAGAGTTTCAAGCACCTAGGAAGTATAATATCATCAAATAAGACGAGATCGAAAATAGATGCAATAAGGCAAACCAACTCATTGTACAAATGGCACCAATACTAAAAAACAAACATGTATCAATAACTACTAAGAAAACACTTTACAACACAATCTTCCTACCAACTCTACGTTACCAATGCCAAAACCTGGACAATGACAGAAAAAGAGAAAAAAAAATTACAACAAAAGAAATGAGATTTTTGAGAAGAATACTCAATGTATCAAGAAGAGGTAAGGTCAGAAATGAAGAAATCAGGACTAAAGTTGGGGTTATAGCTGCACTAGATTTTATTATAAGGCAGCAAGTCAAATGGTTTGGCTATGCAAGTAGGTTACCAACTAACAGTATGCCACAAAAAGCAATGATGTACAGACTATAGGGAAGCAGAGGAAGAGGCCACCCACGTAAACGATGGATGCAGGGAATAACAGAGTCCATGGGAACATCGATACATGAAGCCCATAAGTGGGCACTCTCCCGCTGTTTATACTTCACCTGGACACCGCAAGGCACAAGAGGAATATGATGAGATGAGATGAGATGAGACATTGTGATTTAAACCAGTATTATGTTTCTTTTTACTGTGTGATAAAATTATTAAAAATGGATTGTAACACCATTAAATTACTAAATAATACAGAAAAGACAAACAAATGATGATACCTCGAAGAAATAAACGAGCAAAGACAATTTTCGCAGATCAATACAAAAGAAAGGGCTGCATGACCGCAACTTACCGCAGAAATGTTTATTAAAGATAACATTGAAAGAGAAACTCCTTGGCAAGCGCGACAAGCGAGTCGTCCAAAGAACATATTAGATAACTACGCATGCAGACACCTGCCAATTAAGAAAGATGCACTGGAGATTAGCAAACCCCACAACCACGACGGAGGCTAGCTGGTAATAGTTAGTTGCATATCGTTTACAGGACGTTTGTGATTTCTGGCAAGTTTACGTTCAGTAGTTTACCTTTCTTTCTGAACGACCGACACTCATACCATTTTATAAAAACCAACGCAAGGCGGTCGGCTGCCAAATTGCTCACAACTATGTTTCTATCCTGCTATGCGGGATGTGTTCATATCACATGCATGGTTGCATGGTCGTCTGATCTTCTGCACATGTGCGACAAAAATAGAAACTACAGTGAAGATACTAAAAGAGTTAACAACACACTTTCACAGCACATGCATTATTATTATTATTATTATTATTATTATTATTATTACTAATAGTAGTAGTAGCAGCAGCAGTAGTAGTAGTAGTAGTAGTAGTAGTAGTAGTAGTAGTAGTAGTAGTAGTAGTAGTAGTAGTAGTAGTAGTAGTAGCAGCAGCAGCAGCAGCAGTAGTAGTAGTAGTGGTGATGGTGGTGGTGGTGTTGATGGTATCATCATTACCATCATCATCATCATCATCATCATCATCATCATCATCATCATCATCATCATCATCATCATCATCATCATCATCAGGTACCATGCAGATAAGCGTGGGCGTTCATGTTTCGCCATCTCACACGATCAACAGAGTCGTGGATCAGCTCCGCATTCTTATCTCGACCATGTCAGGTGGCTAAGTCATCCAGATATTTACTTCTCTTCAAATAATATATATATATAGTTAGCTGCATATTCTTTATAGGATGTCGCAGTCAACCCCAGCATTGTTTTGCTCTGTTTGGTTTCTTGCCAAGTTTACTTTCAGTAGTTTGCCTTTGCTTTCTGAACGATCGGCACTCATACCACTTTTTAAAAACCAACGCAAGGCGGTCTGCTGCCAAATTGCTCGCAGCTGTGTTTCCAACGCTGTATTCTGGATTACGAATTGTGTCCACAACATCTTCACCACAGAATCAGTGATGGGCGGAGGTAACGGTAGAAAACAATGCAAATACTGCAACCCTGCTGTAAACAGACACAACAATACTGCCGTTCTACCCTGGACGAACGCAGACAACGTGTAGCACTGAAACTAGAAGCAGAGGCGAACATAGTTGTAGAAGAATAATCAGGAAAATATATAAAAAACGCTCAAAAAGTTGTGCATCTTAGGTATGGTAATTGGAGCAGTCGCTAATTGATGGTTGCACTTTCATGTAGTACATAATTTCAAACAGAAAATAACCAGTCTGTTCCTGTTTTCCCAGATATACTCCCCCTAATTTGCGTGTGGCTCATGATCTTTGCGTGTCTGTGTGATGTGTTCATATCAAATGTATATGGTTGCATGGTTTTCTGATCTTCTGCACTTGTGCGAAAAAAATAGAAAGTACAGTGAATATTACTAAAAGAGTTAAGAACATACTTTCACAGCATATGATTATGATTATTAATAGTAGTAGTAGTAGTAGTAGTAGTAGTAGTAGTAGTAGTAGTAGTAGTAGTAGTAGTAGTAGTAGTAGTAGTAGTAGTAGTAGTATTAGTGGTGGTGGTGGTGATGGTGGTGGTGGTGGTGATGGTGATGACGGTATCATCATCATCATCATCATCATCATCATCATCATCATCATCATCATCATCATCATCAGGTGTCATGCCGGTAAGCGTGAGCGTTCATGTTTCGCCATCTCACACGATCACCAGAGTCGTGGATCAGCTCCGTATTCTTGTCTCGATCATGCCATGTGGCTAAGCCATCCAGATAGTTACCTCTCTTCACCAACTAACATAATATATATATAGTTAGATGCATGTCCTTTACAGGACGTCGCAGTAAATCCCGGCAAGTTTTTTGTTTTGTTTTGAAGTATGTGATATCTTGGCAAGTTTACGTTCAGTAGTTTTCCATTTCTTTCCGAACGAGTGACACTCATGCTACTGTATGAAAATCAACGCAAAGCCGTCAACATAATATCGCAGTGAAATGTGCCATGAAGTCCCACCAGTCTATGACAGGATAATTATTAATATAGTCTTCTAACCTTTAACGTGACTATGTATAATGTTTTCTCCCCATGTATATCGCCTTTAACTCCTCGTGTTTGTATGTTTTTGTTAGATTCGTGCATACATAATTCCAGTGTGTCTCCTCAGGGCCCAAAGAATATAACTATTAAAGCGTTCTTAATTGTATGTTTTATTATCGAAGAAACCGAATATTATTACAAGGGCAGATATTTAGATTATTGGTCACATAGCATTTCTACTGTCTACGAATCACCACTAGGGCAGTCTATTGTTTTGTTGACCTAAGCTGCATGATCAACTCATCCTAGCATTTCTACTGTCTACGAATCACCACTAGAGCAGACTATTGTTTCGTTGACCTAAGCTGCATGATCAACCCATCCTAGCATTTCTACTGTCTACGAATCACCACTAGGGCAGACAATTGTTTCGTTGACCTAAGCTGCATGATCAACCCATCCTAGCATTTCTACTGTCTACGAATCACCACTAGGGCAGACAATTGTTTCGTTGACCTAAGCTGCATGATCAACCCATCCTAGCATTTCTACTGTCTACGAATCACCACTAGGGCAGACAATTGTTTCGTTGACCTAAGCTGCATGATCAACCCATCCTAGCATTTCTACTGTCTACGAATCACCACTAGGGCAGTCTATTGTTTCGTTGACCTAAGCTGCATGATCAACCCATCCTAGCATTTCTACTGTCTACGAATCACCACTAGGGCAGACTATTGTTTTGTTGACATAAGCTGCATGATCAACCCATCCTAGCATTTGTACTGTCTACGAATCACCACTAGGGCAGTCTATTGTTTTGTTGACCTAAGCTGCATGATCAACCCATCCTAGCATTTCTACTGTCTATGAATCACCACTAGGGCAGTCTAATTGTTTCGTTGACCTAAGCTGCATGATCAACCCATCCTAG
This sequence comes from Cepaea hortensis, assembly GCA_963921405.1. NCBI lineage: Eukaryota > Metazoa > Mollusca > Gastropoda > Stylommatophora > Helicidae > Cepaea > Cepaea hortensis. The sequence continues at coordinate 41,264,890 of OY992878.1, read as the reverse complement.
CATTTCTACTGTCTACGAATCACCACTAGGGCAGATAATTGTTTTGTTGACCTAAGCTGCATGATCAACCCATCCTAGCATTTCTACTGTCTACAAATCACCACTAGGGCAGATAATTGTTTTGTTGACCTAAGCTGCATGATCAACCCATCCTAGCATTTCTACTGTCTACAAATCACCACTAGGGCAGTCTATTGTTTTGTTGACCTAAGCTGCATGATCAACCCATCCTAAAACTAATAACAAGAAATGTCATGGAACGTGAAAAGGCCACCGGTATATCGTATTGACCACGTCACGCATCGTGCCTGGGACTGGCCTATACAAATATTGGACCACCACCATATACCCATTACACTTCATGGTGGGTACAAGAGAGCTGGGGTAAATACCAACACACAAAAATCACTGCTTCGAGAGAGTTGGGTGAGTGCTGAAATTATTTACGTTACAGAAAATCGTTGTGGGGGAAGAATTCTGCTGGGAATTTTCTGCATTAGGATTAATTTTCATCATTCCAACGTCTTCACGTTTTGCTGACATACGAACTCACAACGACTAAACTCGCGAAAACACTTCTGATGAGCCAATCTATAATTTAAAAAAATAATCCCGAAAAATAAAAGATCACCCCAGTGATGTCTGTGCGTCATAGACGGTAGCTGTTGACAAGGTATGACGCTGACAACCGTGACTCATGCAGTCACTTCTGTACTCCTCGTTATCACAGCCTTTGTAGAATGTTCCAGTAATGTTCCAACATTAAACAAGAACCGGAGATCTTTGGGGACCGTTGTAGTTTCAGACAACTAACCAGAACATGCATACCGTTTCTGACTTTTAGTTTGGTTTTTGTAAAGGTGGCGGGTGCCTTGTTTGTAACGGTTAGAAAGTTACACTGGCAATAGTTACGCTGACAATAATTACGCTGCCAATTGTTACGATGACAACAGTCATGCTGACAATAGTCACCTTGAAATAATTACCCTCACGATAATTACCCTGACAATAGTTACGATGACAATAGTCACGCTGACAATAGTTAAGCTGTCATTGGCACGGTCAGACAAGGGTTAAATGCCTGCACTTGCCTCTCGCTAAGCGAGGGAAACAGGATCTGTTTATTCCTATGTGCACAAAGCGTAAATAATGTGATTTTTCAAATTACTGTATATATCCGCAGCACGTTCCTTATGCGGGACTTTTATGTGTGTTTGTGTGTGAGTGTGTGCATGTGCGTGTGTGTGCATGTGTGTATGTGGGTGTGTGTGCATGTGTGTGTGTGCATGTGTGTGTGTGTGTATGTGTGTGTGTGTGTGTGTAAATGAACACTTTCACTTTAAAGGAATGTATCCATACGTGCCCCAGTCGCCTTCCAAATGTCAGGCCAGTAAAGATTTCAATGTGCTTGTATCAGAATTAAACCTTCTATAAACATTCCTGTTTTCTAATGTTGTAACATAATTTGGTCATCAGCCAGGTCCGTCTACTCCTTTCCACCTCCATACCACCGAGGGAAGTTCAACGTGTGCAATTTACACACGCGTTCTCAGAGATTCGCCTTTGTTCAAGACTCAAACCTCTTCTATTGGTGCTCCTGAATACCTGTGAATGCATATTTTGTATCCTGGCCTAGAATATATGAAAGCGACAGTATAATATGTATTACGAAGTTCTTGATGATAAGTGTGTGATATGGTCGTTGTCTAGGTAACGATGCTCCTGGTGTGTCAATTGAGCTATCTAACTGTCTTACAATATAACTCACCCCCGCAGTGCACATTCACCAGTCATTAAACAAGATTGAGTTGGCGCACATAATCCTTTATTGTAGAAAGAACACGGACAAACGGAACATCCTTATATATCCAGAAACAATATAATCCATAGAATATAAATATCCTCCTCACAATTTAACACTTACACATCACTGTCTTCTCACGGCCTGCTTCATCTCAAATCCATAAGACAGTTAATCCAGCTACTATCCACCGCTGGACCTCACACAATACACCCACACACTGGGTCTTGTCTCCACTAACTATTCAACCCACTCTGGGTTCAGGCCTTCATAAAATATCCAACCCACTCTGGGTTCAGGCCTTCATTAAATATCCAACCCACTCTGGGTTCAGGCCGCCATTAACTATCCAAACCCCACTGGTTTTTTTAGGCCTGCATTCACAACTGGGAGAACAACACAACAAAAGATCTGACCGCAGTCAGTCTAAGCTCCCACCTCTTCGACACCGATCTGCTCGGCGTCAAAGCATCAACTGTCCAAAGCGACCCAACTCTCAGTTGGTCCCAGCTTCAACTGACCTCCCAAGTCTCCTCACTTCACCCAAATATACTGTCTCTCTCCCCATCCACCCTGGGGGTCTCCATCTACCCTCACCATTATTTCTCAGGGCTGGTTGTTTTTCTCGTAGTCTCGCTACCAGGGTCACTCACCTCAATGTCACTGACCCAGGCATATGTCAATATGTATGGCAGGTCATCTTAAGATAAAATATACACTGACTGCAATATGTCATCATCATCAAGTAAATTGTCAAGCCTGTAGTTTTGTACATCCAACTTCGACAAACATTTTTATAGTTTGCTGTAACTAGCCTCTGACTGTCCCCAGTCTACTTACAAGGCCGCACGTTTGTGTATCTTTTCATCTGGTCCTTTTGCTTTGATCTTTCCAATATGGAAGACCCTATTAGTAGCTGAACTACCAGAAAAAGCTTTTGGGGTTATTGGAACATGCAAGCCCGTCTATCACATCAGGTCGATACACAATAGAGACACAGTACAACTCCAGAAATGACAATTATAATTATTTTCATGACATAGCTTATTAGGAAAGCAATTGTTAGCCTTATACTCCCGAGTTTTCTTTTAACTATGTCGTAAAAATTACTATCTACGGCATAGTAGCTCACTAATGTATGAGTATAATTATATAGAGATCGCTAAACTAAACCAAGCTAGGGCAAATTAACAAATCTGCCAATAGAATATCCAAATAATAACCAGCAGGTGATGTTTACTCTGGATCGATACATTAGGGTTAAAAAATAAAGAAATACCATTTACGGTGGTAATTTCAAACTCAATCTTTTATTGATAACAATCATTACCTACTACATCGTGACAAACGTGAGAGAAACTATTATCGGTATTCGAATGATTGACTGGCATCTTACCGTCTAGAGACAGAAGAAAGTTTGTACTATGGAGTTATACCTCCCAATAGCACGAAGACCGGGCTGAATTTAGAGACAATATGTTCCCCATGCAACATGATTCCTCTCTCTGCCTGTATAGTTTACTCCAGAGAACAGGTAACACCACTACCCCTGGAAAAAGACAAGCTGCGGAAGCTGCCGGATCAGCAAAGCAATACTCTAACTGTCTGTCTGTCGGGGGTTCCATCCTGGAACAGAGCAGAATTTATTTGTTTTCTTCCGACCAGAATGGCTGTAAGGTTGCTCCTCCATTATAACAACGAGTATCAGGTGGAATTCTGTGTATGGAAGGAGGAGGGCCACAATAAAGGTTGGCTGCAATGGATCTCACAGTCTGCCTCTCACCCTGACTGTACATTCTAAAAGGTTGCTTGCTGTTCGTCCATCTCTTGATGTTATCTTCCTACTTGTATACAAGAACAAAGAACATTGAAAGCCTTCTACTTCACACCTCAGAGAACTATCTGATATGGGACTAACTTTACATTTTGCAGTATTGTCACCTCCGTATGAAGAGCCGACGGAGATATTTCTCTCTACTATACTCTGTATATCATCATCATGACGTGCCCTGTCGGTTGGCGTAGGCTTTCATATCTCTCCACAGATCTCGAGGTACTTGATGTTCTAAATAAACTCTGCTGATGATATTTCCATCAGATGTCACAGGAATTCAAGAGACCTACACAGATGTCACCGAAGAACTAGAACCAGACATACTAAAAGAAGACATTATAGAAGCCATCAGATTAGCCCCATTGAACAAATCACCGGAACAGGATGAAATACCAAATGAACTAATTAAAGCAGCAAGAGAAGTAGGAACATCTTGGCTACATAGACTATTCAACCATGTTTGGGTAGAACAACAGACACCACCACGAGACTGGAGAAACGCCATAATTATCCCAGTTTGGAAAAAACAAAGGCAGCAAAAGAGACTGCACACAATACAGAGGCATTTCACTGTTAAGTCATACTGGGAAAATATTTTGCAAAATTCTTGAAAAAAGATTACGAACTACTTTAGAAACCCAGCTAAGCGAAACACAACTTGGATTTAGGAAAAACAAAGGAAGCACATATGCCATTTTTGCTCTTAGACAACTAATAGAAAAATCAATCGAATTCAATGAAACACTCTAATTAGCCTTTGTCGACCAAGAAAAGGCATTCGATAGAGTAGATAAAAACAAGCTGTGGGAAATCCTTAAACAATATGGAGTGAGTACACATCTAACAAACCTAGCAGAAGTTTATACAACAGTGAATGCATAGTGAGAGCAACTGGAGGACACTCAGAACCCTTCACCATAAGATCTGGTATACGACAAGGTTGTGTCCTGTCCCCTCTCTTGTTCATAACATATATAGACAACATATGTAAAGAAACCAGCCAAACAGAGACAGCAAGAATACCGCATGACGAGAACACAGAAGAAGAACCATCTGCAAATCTAACCATTAGAGAACTCCTGTTTGCGGATTACCAAGAACTAATAGCAAAATCAGAAGCTGAATTACAAGACCACATGAATAGTCTAAACGAAATGTGTAGGGAACATAACATGAAAATTAGCACAAGCAAAACAGAGGTAATGACTATAACTAAAGAAGAACAAACAACAACAATTCACTTAAACGAATATTCCTTGAAAGAAGTAAAGAGTTTCAAGTACCTAGGAAGTATAATATCATCAAATGGCAGATCAGAAGACGAGATCGAAAATAGGTGCAATAAGGCAAACCAACTCATTGGACAAATGGCACCAAAACTTAAGAACAAACATGTATCAATAACTACTAAGAAAGCACTTTACAACACAATCTTCCTACCAACTCTGTGTTACCAATTCCAAACCTGAACAATGACAGAAAAATAGAAAAGAAAAATTACAACAAAAGAAATGAGATTCATGAGAAGAATACTCAAAATATCAAGAAGAGATAAGATAAGAAATGAAGAAATCATAACTAAAGTGGGGGTTAAAGCAGCACTAGATTTTATTAGAAAGCAGCAAGTCAAATGGTTTGGCCATGCAAGTAAGTTACCAGTCAACAGCATACCACAACAAGCAATGATGTACAGACCAGATGGAAACAGAGGAAGAGGCCGACCACGTAAACGTTGGACGGAGGGAATAGCAGAGTCCATGGGAATATCGATATATGAAGCCCATAATCGGGCACTCTCACGATGTTTATACTTCACCTCGACACCGTAAGGTACAAGAGGAACATGATGAGATGAGATGAGATGATATTTCTCCATGTCATCGTCTCAATTCATCCAGCATTATTTGTCTCGGTCTACCTCTGCCTCTTTCTTCACTTATCTTTCCAGTTGTCAGGCGGTTCTCAGTGCCTCTCTTCTCAATGTGTTTATGCATGTGTGAGTGTCTGTGTGTGTATGGGTGTCTGTCTGTTTGCCTGTCTCATAACAGTGTAATATGCATTGTTTATGTTCAAAACATTAATTACACAGTTTTGTTTTTCTATGTGAATGAAGACAGATGAGTGATTGAAACGGCCGAAATTAGGACGGGCCTGCGTGCCTAATGTGTGACCTTTCGTAAATAAAGTTCCTTCGTTCGTTCTTTCGCTTGTTCGTTCTGCATATATCGAACATAAATTATATCTCTTAGAATGTGTAATATTTTACTTTCTTAATTTTTAATGATCACCACATAAAATACGATTGGGAATTGATGGATGTTTATGTTGCTTTGTTTGAAAATATTATTTTTATGAAGCAAATAGTCAGCACAGTGTAGAGTAATTGTCATTCCGGCTGCATTATCACGGAAACCATATACAAATATTTGAGAAGACTGCATTCATCTAATGAAGGAAGCAAACCTGAAACTTAACTGAATTATTTATATAGATTAATTAAATTTGCTTCAGTTGTTGTTTTTCCTTCGTTTATGTAGAGGACCATTGCGTCTTCTGATGTTACAGTGAGCGAAGAGATAGTAGATTAGCAAATGGTAAATATCGGATAATAACGAATAGAAAATACAATTTACGACTTTTAAGAACAACACTTATTTTATAGTTGCAGGCCTTCAAGATACATGATTACGCGCGAAATATATGACTTATTTGTAACTTATATAGGGTGTATTTTTAATGATTATGCAGTGTTTGAAAATATTGCCAGTCCAAGTTTTGTATTTACCTATTATGTTGCACGAACTTTACAGAGGGTGAATTCAAAACTTAGACCTCCAGTATTTTCAAACACTGCACAGTCATTAAAAATACACCCAATACTTAGACCAATGGCTACCAGGAATTGTCTTTGGAGGTAAAGACGTCCAGCATGATAACGGACACATAACCCACCGAGTGGCTTATATAAATATGTGCCTAGTACCATATACCCAATGCATCTGTATACGGGTCCTTTACTTGACTTACTATTTAAGGAGAGGAAAGTTAGTTGCATGTTCTTTACAGGATCTTGCAGTCAATCCCATCATTTTAAGGCTGTTTGTGATTGACTTGGCAAGTTTATGTTCAGTAGTTTGCCATTGCTTTCCGAACGACCGAAGTTCAGGAAGTTTATCATTTAGATCGAATCAATTTGTCTGGCTACTTTTATCATTTTTTATTGCTAGAGAGAGAGAGAGAGAGAGAGAGAGAGAGAGAGAGAGAGAGAGAGAGAGAGAGAGAGAGAGAGAGAGAGAAATGTAAAGCAAATGATCAATATGTAGACAATATGCAATACATTTAGGAAGATAACACAAAGAGATGACGTTTGTCAGAGTGTACAACCAGGGCGGGTGACTGAGAGCTGGATATCTATTGTACGTAACCTTCACAGTGGAGATAGCACCTATTTGTTTGATTGGAAGATTGATTCTATGTTCCGCAACGGTCTATAACACGTGACATAGCGATCATTGACTTCTTTGTCTGTATTAATTTCATTTACTAGATAGTATTTTCCTGCATTAGGCTAATTCTCTTATTCCACCTCTCATGCAGATGAACTCCAACATTTGCATTAAGCTTACTCTTATTGTTCTGACCTTTTCTTTCTTTTGTCCTTCATTGCTTTATGCCTTTAGACTTCGCACGCTTGTTTAGTCATTGGTTTAACAACTGGTATTGCTCCAACTGTTTTATATATGTCCTCCTTTCTAAAATGATAATTTCTTGATTTGTTCGCTGCGTTTTTCATACATCTTATTTCACAAGTAGTGAGATTTTATTTTTCTTAATATTGATGTAATAATCCAGTTAGTGATACATCGATATCCCACTGACAGTAAAGCGCAATAAAAGTAATACCCATAGGATTTAAGGTTATTATGGACCGTATCCTCACTTCAGACAATCGGGGAGTCTCCGCGGCCAAGTGGTTACGCCGTATGCCTTGCGATCTAAAGGTCGTGCGTTCGATTCCTAGTTATGTCATTCGGTTCACGAGTGCGATGTTCTCAGAGACAGCTTGGGGTCGTCGGTGAAGCCACAGAGTTAGTGCTTTGTGTGACGCTTTCGACAGACCACCTTCCGGAAAGAGACCGAGCGGTAGGAATAAAGCCCAGTGGAATAAAATCGACACTCTTGCCCTTTAAGCCCCTTTCTTCAGAGTACCACGAAGAAGGCGAAATATTGGTTAATATGGGAATACCTCAAGCGATGAGCGGTCATCTAATTGTACATGCTCTGTTAGTGGAGTCGGCTTCAGAGTATCACGAAGAAGTCAAAATATTGGTTAACATGGGAATACCTCAAGCGGTGAGCGATCATCTAATTGTGCGTGCTCTATTAGTGGAGTTTGCTTCTAACGTTTAAAGGAAAAACAGCGTTTTCAAATCAGCGTGGACATCTATAAATAACGATCGCTTCAAACTGTAGTGCAAGTCGATAGTTTCATGTCCTCCAATCATGTTATGTTCCTCTACACAAATTTCCAAATAAACCAGCTGTTTATTAATTAACAGTTTACGAGTGTTTTTTTGGTTATTTATCTGTAATTATGCAATACTTCAAGCTTTTCTGCTTGTGGTTTGATGCTGTATTAAATTTTAATGACATTGGGTGTTTACTATATCCGCCAGGATGTGAAGTTTCCGGTGTTCTGCATCATTTCAATGTCTAGTATACACAACGCTAGTGACGCTATGATCAACGCTAGGGATGCTACGATTTTTCTATCTAGAGATAGTATCATCTACACCTGTAAGCGTCACATGGTATCTTGTTTTTACTGCGCGAATTTTAAGTTTAATGATTCTGATAGAGTTTTTTTTTTATAACAACATCCGCTGAGGTTTTGTTTACTTGGCTCTTGCAATTATGTTTTATTTAAAATGTTGATATTATCTTTGACACGGTTACATAATAACCATATCTGCTAAACAGAGACACCACCTGATCAAGGAAGCCATGCCTGTTGGAGAGATCAAAACACGCATGCAACTATTTTAAAAATATAATTTGAGTTCAGAAGTTTGAGAAATTAAAACACAAGTAGCGGTTTGTAAAATATTATACAACAAACAACTTATGTTCGCTATATAATTATCGAAGTGCACATTTGGCTGGAGTGTGTTGGTAATGAAGCAACTAAATCCTCTTTAGGAAACATTGCCAACATTGGTCTGATCCCAACTACGTAGAATCATCATCTGATTACATCATGTCATGCATCTCCGCAGATGTGAGGTTTCAGTACCAATCTTGCACATCCCGGTAGTTTCCGAGCACAAGGAAGGCCTTTAATTATGGTTCTTTGTAGGGCCCGTACGGGGGAGCAAACAAAAGTAACACTGTTGCCTACCATGCACGTCGTAAGAGGCGACTAAGGAGGCTATAGTTCCGTCATCCTGCTACTGAGTGAGTGCGTGGCGCGACACTGTGAATCTGTGAACTTCGCGTGGAATGCTTTTGAATCTGTCCGCGGTTGTTTTTCGCGTGAACTGCATATTTGGAACGATGACGGCCGGCTGTTTCTGGACTGACTGGTTTGCCTTTTCAGTTCACGAGTGCATTTTTCAAGAGACTCCTGGGAGTCGTCGATGTAGCTACGGAGTTTGTGCTTTGTGCGGCGCTTTCGGTGGGTCGCCCTGCAAAAAGAGACCGAGCCATATGGGATAAAACCCCGGTCAATGAAGTCTTTCTGGTGACTGCCGTTTTCATCGACGATGAACTGTATTTTTGGTGGAGTTTTGTGTTGGCATTCTGGCGGCGGCATTATGCACAGTGTACCTGTGCGGGCTGTTGGCTTGCCGACACTCCTGTCAATTCCATTGTTCACATGGGGCAGTGAGGAGCATTTTGTGATATTCACTGGCACAGGAACGGAGCAATATGGGGACGACCAGTTGCCGTGAAGTTGGAACCGCGACTAACTAAACCGTGGCATTTAATACGGCCAATGTATTTAAGCATTCAAGAAATGATTCATTTGGTTGTTTCGGGATTTGAGATTTAAATATTCAGCACAACCCACTACTGGCAACGCTGATCGTATTTTGGTATGAACCTAAAGCCTATCCAAGTCAATGTGGAAGCACTAGACTCGAGTTTCGCTCTCGTTTGAGCTTGTCAGCAGTGCATATCCTTGACCGGACCCGGAAACAAACCCCGGATAACTGGCGTGTGAAGCGTGTGTGTAACCACTAGACCACGCAGGACACGGCCACATTATCACAACAGAACATTACGTCACCCATTGTAGGCCGTAGCTCAAGATGTGCCCGATCGTCGCGACTTACTTCCGTCAATCGATGTGGACCCGAACGATCAGGTCTTCTCACTGGCAAGGCACACCAGGCCGCCTAAAGTTCAGCGAGCAATAATCAAATTGATTTATTTGGTTGCTTCGGGATTTGAGATTTAAATATCGAGCACAACCCACTACTGGCAACGCTGATCGTATTCTAGTATGAACCTAAGGCCTATCCACGTCAATGTGGAAGCACTAGACTCGAGAAATGATTACTGTTTTTATGCGGTTTTCTTTGATGGCACAAGTTCTGTGGTAAAGGAGTTACGAATGTACTTCACAATCTCACATACCGCTTTCGAAACACAGCTGTGGGCGATTTGGAAGCAGACCGCCTTGCGATGGTTTCCAAATAATGGTATGAGTTCCGGACGTTCAGAACGCAATGGCAACAGGAAATGCCAGTAACTTAGATGGCTTGTAGAATTTCAGTATTTATTTCCGTTGTTGTCCAAGTTATTTTAATAAATTTTCGATGATCTTTAAGTTTAAAAAACTCGATTTTCTTCTTAATTGTTTATGCACTGGTTCGCGATTTATTTCCGTCTGTATCCATAGAAGAGATGCATGTTTTCAATATGTTTAATTTTGAACAGGCTTGGTAGAATCAGCGGGGAAAGAAGGCCCTGTTGAGCTTGACTCTAGTCCGACTTTGTGAAGACACATGAAGGGTGTAGCATAGGTGGGAGCGCAAGTGCAATTGAAATACCACTACTTTTATCGTTTCTTTACTTATTCAGTCTCGGTAGAGATTTGTTCGCAGCAGACGAGCATAATCTCCGGCGGGCCTATTCTCACCGGTCGCGAGATCCGCACAGTGGAAGGATGGGAGTTTTGCTCGCAATAGACAAGCATTATCTCCTCCGGTAGCTCTGGCGGGCCTATTCCCGCTGGTCGCGGGGTCCGCTAAGTCAGATGGAGAGTCTGACGACACTTGTGCTTGACAGTTGTGAGCGCCCTTATGGTCCGGTCTCGTACGAGGCCCTCACCTGTGGTATTTGGCTGAACGCCTTTAAGCCGGGTTCCTTGGGTGCCAGGGTCTGGCCATCACTCACCACCTGCTCGTGGTGGCGAGGTCTCGGAGGTTTTGACGCTGTGCCGCCAGCGTCTGCAGCCTACCTTGTGCCAGACGTATTTGTTACCCATTCCTTTGGAAAACACAAGATTAGGCCGAGAGAGGGATCATGTCGTTTGGACACCACATGTTTCTCTGAAGCTCTGCCCAGGCAATGTGATGGAATATTGGCCACATTCCAACTCACATACTTTGGTCTGTCAAGACTGCAAGGTGCCACTCACTTTTGAATAATGAAGACACAAATAATATATTGCACAATTGCATTTCTCGCTGAGAGTAGCTTAACTAGAAAGGCCTTTCTCTATGTAAAAGAAAAAGACCCCAACGCTCCCACTCTTAAAAAAAAAAAAAATAACAGACAGACAGACTGACTCACACACACGAACACGCGGAGAAGAAAAGCTGAGACATAAAGGAATAATAAGAGGACGACTTGGATGGTGCTGCACTGGATAGCTTAGGATCGGACGGTTTGGAGTAGTTGGTGGAGGACTTATGCCCCAATGGGGGACAAAGGTCACATGAATAATAATAATAATAATAATAATAATAATAATAATAATAATAATAATAATAATAATAAGAAGAAGAAGAAGAAGAAGAAGAAAAAGAACAAGAAGAACAAGAAGAACAAGAAGAACAAGAAGAAGAAGAAGGGGTGGGGGAGGAAGAATAAGAGAAGAAGAAGAGGATGAGAAGAGGAACAAGAAGAAAAAGAAGTTAAAGAAAAAGAAGATGAAGAGCCGCAAACTGAATTTCAGTTGAATAAAACATCATCAATAGTTTGGACTGAAGAGCGGTGTGGTTAAGAAAAAACATAACACCAAACCTGTTAGGTAATGTACATGTAAAGATATTTCTTCTGCGGATACTGCCGTTGGAGTGTGACGTGTTAAGCCTTAATATATTCTAGTCCATGATGACATAGGAGGGGTGGTTCCCATTCTAGTCGGCTTTCTTTCCCAGAAAATCCTCTGAAAATTCTGAGAGTGATTAGTGATCTGTGAAGATTATGATTATCGCAGTTCGGACAGGTTCATAGGTGATCCGACCCCCCATTTAACATCTCTACTGGCGTATATCAACAGATTGTACCAATTCTGTGTTGACTGACCACTCATCTTGTGCCCTTGTCTGGTGGCTTCCCGCTGACAGTTGTCTTTTTATGGGGCTGGGTCGACCCCATAGCCGTACTGTCAGAATAAATACTCCTGCCTATCCCGAGGATTGATCCTGGACCACTGATCTGGCATTCAAGCTCACTAACCATCATGCCACGCGGCTCCTACGAGACTGGTCAGTAAATTCGTACTTTCAGTTAGTCATGAACGACTAACTCATTTTGTTGACACTCTGTCCTAGATCCGCACGCACACGGACTCTGGCCCTTGGCTGACCACTGGCTTGTAGCTCTCGCGTGTTTCATCGTCCTGTATAAAATGTTCCGTTTCTCTGGCCGCACAGGCGGAAGTAGCAACTTCCTGATTTCTGGGAGGGCTAGACAATCATACAAGTGATGTACTCCGGTTACATGAGAATGTGTGTAAATAGGACACCTTAAAATGCGATGAATCCAGATCAGATGCATGCTAACTGATCTATGTTACATTCCTACATGTTATCTGATATATGCTATGACCCTGCATGTTAAATGAAATATGCGATATTCCTACGTGTTGACTGATATATGTTACATTCCTACATGTTAACTGATATATGCTATAACCCTGCATGTTAACTGATATATGCTAATTTCCTGCATGTTAACTGATCTTTGTTACATTTCTACATGTTAACTGATATATGCTATAACCCTGCATGTTAACTGATATATGCTAATTTCCTGCATGTTAACTGATCTATGTTACATTCCTACATGTTAACTGATATATGCTATAACCCTGCATGTTAAATGAAATATGCAATATTCCTGCATGTTAACTGATCTATGTTACTATCATTGGCACCTTACCGTCTTGACAGACGATAGTTTGTAAGGGATGTAGTTATTGCATCTCCATAGCACAAAGCCTGGGATAAAATATAGAGATCATGTGTTGCCCATGCAGCATGATCCCTCTCTCGGCCTGCCTAGTTCACTCCAGAGGAAAGGTAACACCTCTACATCTGGAACAAGACAAGCTGCAGAAGCTGCAGGATCAGCAAAGCAATGCTCTAATTGTCCGCATGTCGGAGCTTCGATCCTAGACCAGCCGCCAACCAAGGCTTAGGGCCTGGTCTGCCCTGCCATGACACTTTGTCTTTAGGTTGTATTTCCTCGCACCAGGGTAAGGCTTGTACCCTCCCAATTACGCTCTTCCACCCGAAGCCGTTGGCACAATGGGGGGTGTCGGGTTTGGTAAGCGCCACCCAACGTTCGGCGCTAACAGAAAGCAGGTAGTACCGTCTACTGTTATACGGTAGCTCAATCATATCTGACTAAGACCTGACACAATAACAATATTAATAATGATAATAGAAATACACAACATGTAGTAAGCTCACAGCAGATAATACTAACAATGAAATTATCAATAACTTTGAGCTTTTCTATATTTTAGCTTCATTTGACAACCACTCAAGCAATGGAAACTGAATGGAAGAGTTGATGCTGGATGTATGTTACATTCCTGCATAAAACTGTCAACTGTCATTTACTGCCAATATAGTACCTTGCGGTGTATGGCAGAGGGGTCTGTGAGCGTGAGGAATAAAGGCCGCCTGGCTAGTGCAGTCGCCGCGAACTGTGCAGGTTAGGATTTTATTTTTGCCCCCGACAGAAAAAAATCCCACACCTTGCCGAGGGATCTAACCCGGGTCTCCCGAAGGAGAGTCCGGCGTTCTAGCCACTCGGCCAACCGCTCAATTCTTGCATGTTAACTGAAATATGCAATATTCCTGCATGTTAACTGATATATGCAACATTCATGCATGTTAACTGAAATATGCAATATTTCTGCACATTAACTGATATATGCTATATTCATGCATGTTAACTAATGTATATTACATTCCTGCATGTTAACATATATATGTTACATTCCTGTGTGTTGACTTACATATGTTACATTCCAGCATTTTGACTTATAAATGTTACATTCTTGCATTTTGACTTATAAATGTTACATTCTTGCATTGTGAATTATATATGATACATTCCCACATATAAACTTAAATGTGTTACATCTAAAAAAGGTGACACAAATACATTATTATAGTTCATTGACGTTGGTGATCATGTCTGTCCACAGCCTTCTTGTGTTGCCAGCCATTCCTGATACCAATGTTACTCCATGCCATGATGTCAAACTGTCCAGCATCTTCTCTCTTGGTCTCCCCATGCTTCTCCTCTCCTCCAACTTGCCCGTGACGATAGCGTCCAGTTTTGCTCTTCTAATGACATGCTCATAGAATGTGAACTGTTTACATCTCACCTAGTAATAGTCTTCTGTGTGAGTGAACTTCTTTCAAGATATTTCCATTTCTCGTTCTATCCGGCCACGGCGATCTCATCTGTTTTCTATACAACCACAACTCCCACATAAATCCTCACTTCCCTGCCAATTGTCCATGATTCGTTCCCGTACACAAGGACCCTATTAATAAAGCTCTTACGAGACTTCTTTCCTCACCCATGGCCATAGGTAAACTGAAGAGAATATTCTTTTAATTTCACTACGTTATTATTTGCCACAAATATAAGGCAATGTTAACATTTTAGCTGAAATGCAGAATGTCACAAACATTTCATTAGAGAGCTACATGTGAACGCTGCTGTGAAGTGTAGGGCTTTGATTATGTTAGTGTTTGTTGAGGGCGATGGGGCAACAACATTTAATTGTAATCAACAAGATGTGTACTCGTGCGCTTGTTGTAAACACGTCAATCAGACGATGGGAGAATGTGAATACGGAAATATCGTTTTATTTTCCACATATCTGAAGGACATATTTAATTATCTTTGAACATCTCCCCTCCTCCCTCACCCCTCTCTCTCTCTCTTTCTTCTAGCTCTCTTTTTTCCTTTCTTTCGCTCTCCATCTCCCCTTCTCTCCCCCATTTGTCCACACACTCTATATACATCTTTCACCCTCCCTCACTACTTGATTCTCTCTAATACCCTTCCTCCCTCTTTCTCAATCTCTCACACTCTCTTTCATCCCTTGTTCTTTATTACTCTCCTTTTTTATCGCTCACTCTTTATCTCTCACTATCCCACACTCTCTATGGCTCTCCCTCCCTCACACACACACACACACACACATATATATATATATATATATATATATATATATATGCATATGTGTGTGTGTGTGTGTGTGTGTGTGTGTGTGTGTGAGTGCTCAGATTCCCTCCTCACTATCTCCCCTAGCGTGTAGCGACTGATGACACCAATTCTATGTTGGTTGACCATTCCACTTTAGCTTCCAGAATTGCACTATTGACTAGTTTGAACCCGTTTGATTGATATCCTTGCAGTCTGGTCAAAGTTGCGGAATCATATCAATCCCGTGAGACATTTACACGTCCTGCCTCCACGAGAGAGTTCAGGATGTCAGTCTGGGTCATTGCTCTTCCTCTCCCTACATAAGCCAAGCTCCAGATCCTGTCTGATCGTTCGTTTCTTCATACCCTCGCGTGCCCTGGCACAAAAACGAAGAGGATATTAGCCAGTCTTGACACGTAGTGGTGTCTAGCAGAAGCCGATATCTCAACCCTGAGAGGTGTATTACAGAGAGAGCATATGAACATCGACTGTCGTACAGTTTGTTAATTTTGTACAGCATATCTCTGGGTGGGATCCACATCATCGTAATGGCTAGCAAGCATGTCTGCCGGTCCTGCTGTCATGTTTTCAAATTTGCATCAAGACGAATGTTTAAAATATAATGGTCTTCCGGTTCGAGCCAGCATGAAGTGTGTACCAGGAGATGTCTTACGATGTAAAGGCTAGAGACGTGGTATTCAGCACATCCTCCCTCGATTGCCGAATTGTCTACACAAATGGAGCTAGCACTCTATTCTAAATATGTCTGAGGACGTGCAGATGGGTCCTTTATTTACTTATTTACATCTCTGGGTGGGAACGGGTGATCGCTGTGGCTAGCTTGCCTTGCTGTAGGACCATGCTTGGTTGTTGTCTTTAATTCCCAGGAAATGTTCATTTTAGGATGCGTCAACCTGCGAGCCAAGGTCAAATAAATAAGGTGTGTCTAGATTCAAACGCATGACAACTGGACAGGCGTGCGAATGTGCTAACCAGCATGCTACTACGATTATGATTTTAGTGTCATACATGTTCATTCCTTAGCATTATGTAATTTTTTTCTTCCCATTTAACCCACAGTCTTCCTCTTGCCACTTCTTCCCACCATTGTTACTAGCATGATAATGGTAACATTCTTTTACGTGCCCAAATATTGTATTGATGGAGCCTTAATCTCGTCCAATCGTGTCATTTCTAAAATGTTTCTAGCGACTGTTGATTCCAATGACGATGAACTGTGTAATTATAATGTCAGATAGATGTGCTGATGTGCTTATACATGCATGCCCGCATTTGAGTGCTGTTGGTTTTCTCGTGACTGTTTATTCCAATTTTCACATGGAACAGTAAGGAGCATATTGTGCGATATTCGCTGGCACAGGAACAGAGCTTTATATGGTGGCTGCTAACGTATAACTAACGACTATATTCAACTAGGCAACGCATTTAAGGATTTGGGTATATTGGCGGAAGCTCGCTGGTCGTGTGTGTGTGTGTGTGTGTATGTGTGTGTGTGTGTGTGTGTGTGTGTGTGTGTGTGCCCGTTTTACCTGTCCGTAAGTGTGACATGGTAGCAGTAACAAATATAACATGGTTAAATAGGTCATGAACCTAAGACAGGTTTAGCAAACCAGTTTGGAATTTACTTGATCCTAGAAAAATTATGCTCGTGAAACCCTGGACGTAAAAGGAGGAAATGTGCTAGTCACAGGCACTGGGACTTCATTTTTCCCCCGCCATAACGCAAAAGTGGTTGAAAGAGAAAAAAAACAACAACAACACATGGAAGATGTATTAGAGAAGTTAAATGTACAGCTGCCATAGCAATAGCAGCATTTTTTTTCACAAGTTAAGAATAGTCTCTGCAATTTATCTTTCTCAATCCAGGTGAGGGGAAGCTACATTGAGCCACGTTTAATGTAGGGAAGCGAATCATAGTCAATCAGTAGACAAGTACAAAATTATGTGGAAGCTGAGGAGGTAAGGTTATATAGAAGAATGCTGAGAGCATCGTGTTCGAATACTAAAAGTAATAAATATATCTTGAAAGAAGTAACTCACAATGACAACTAGTTACTCGCACCAGGAAGACAGTCAGCATTGTTTGGGCATATCACGGGAAGGGGAAAGTTGCAGTATGTCGTCACAACAAGAAAGTTGCAGTATGTCGTCACAACAAGAAAGTTGCAGTATGTCGTCACAACAAGAAAGTTGCAGTATGTCGTCACAACAAGAAAGTTGCAGGGAAGGAAAGACAAGGAGAGACCAAGTGAGAAGATGGACAGTTTGATATCATTACATGAAGGCACACCAGAATTTGAAATAACTGACAGTACACGAGAACTGTGTACACTGTGAACAGACATGATCACCAGCCCCATAAGGTGGGACCATAACAAGAAGAAGTATGCTCTCCCGTGTGGATGCGAATGTTGGACAATCTGTGATAAAATTAGTTGTAACTTGGAGACAGTAAAAGTATGGTTTTTGAGAATTTTGTGGACAGAGAAGAAACAAGAGACGAGATATTTCAGAACTGCAGATGTTACAAAATCACTAATCAAAACCATAAAGAAAAGACACAGGTAATATATGCAGCATATAACAAGAAGTGGCTGAATAAAAAGTCTTGCGATAAGGTTGAAAATTGAATACTAGAGAGGCAGAGAAATACAGAGAAAGAAATATATGGAAAACTTCAACCAGGATATATGCATGTCATTGTTCTGTATATATGTACTCTTCGAAAGCTGTAATTACTTCTACAAATAAATTCTCGGTAAATCGTTCTGAGATAAACATCGAGGGCCAAATAATAATAATTTTAGGAGCACCAACTTCATAACAATATCTGATTACACAAAGAAAAGATGAGTCATGCTATCTGCTCCAGATCAGGTGCATGAAAAAGATATGGGCATAATTTCAAATCCTTTAGTTTCAGATAGATATTATTTTAATTTATTATTTCACAGAATGTTAAAAAAAAATGTTTTAGTACATTGTCAACAGACAGTCAACCCCAGCTTCATTGGGATGCTTATGATTTTCCGGGTCTGTGGCGAAAGAGTTATGAATGCAATTCGTAATCCTGCATACCGCTTTCGAAATATAGCTGCTGGCGATTTGGAAGTAGACCGTCTTGCGTTAGTTTCGGTATAAAAATGTTAGTGTCGGTCGTTCAAAAATCAACAGCAAACTACTGAACGTAAACTTGCCAAGAAATCACAAACAGCCAAACAAAATGATGTGGTTGACTGCGGCGTCCTGTAAAGTGACTAACCTGTAATTTTCTAGACAATTTTACGTTGAGTTGTTTACTATTGCTTTCTGAACGCTCATAAGTTTATGAAAATCAACGCAAAGAGATCTGCTCCGAACACCTGTGGCTGACCTCTAACTCTATATGTCGGATTGTGAAGTTGCGTTCAGAAATGTCGTGGAACCAAAAGGTCTAACACTCTTCTTCTCTGCCAAAAATTATAATGTAGAGTATTTTACATTATCCTCTTTTTCAAATGATAATAAAATTGTTTAATTATTACAATTTTAACCATGTTAAAAATGTTCTCATTATTATGATCATGTTGAGAGTGACAGTAGCTCAGTAAGTGGCAAATTTCCTGCCCGGACAGTGGTCTAATCTCATCTCATCTCATCTCAGCTTGTTGCTCTTGTACCTTGCGGTGTCGAGGGGAAGCATAAACAGCGGGAGAGTGCTACATTATGGGCTTCATATATCGCGATTTCCATGGATTATGTTATTCCCTCTGTCCATCTGTTACATGGTCGGCTTCTTCTTCTGATTCCATTTGGTCTGTACATCACTGGTTGTTGTGGTATACTGTTAGTTGGTAGCCTTGTTATTTGGCCAAAACATTTAACTTACTGTTTTCTGATGAAATCTAGAGCTGCTATAACCGTTACTTTAGTCCCGATGTCTTCATTTCTGATTGTCTCTCTTCTTGATACATTGGGTATTCTTTTCAGGAATTGCATTTCCGTTGTTGTAATTGTTCTTTCTTTTATTTTTATTTTTCTATCATTGTCCAGGTTTGGTATTGGTATCACAGAGTTCGTAGTTGGTCATGTGTTCAAATCCCCATCGAGGTTGACCTTTTAAAAATTTACCTGGGTTCCCAGTTCAACCCCAGCCTGATATGGGAGACAGAAAATGCCTGGGATGCCTTCTTAAGGCACGTAGAAAGTCCCTGCAATTTACTTTACCAACCACATACTCAAATCACTTCAAGTTGTGGAAAAAAAAAGTCAATTAATATTTTAGAAATTATTTTTCGAATGTATATTTCGTCCCTCCCGTAGGCGTCTATTGTTTTCATTGTAAGTAGGAAAATATAGTTTTCGGAAAAATTTGACGTGTATTTCCACTCTAAAGGCATGGTTCTCACTTCAGTATGACTGTGAGTGGTTGTGTAAATGATGTGTGTATGTATGGATGGGTGGGTGGATGCATTAATGTGTGCATGTACGCATGTGCGCGCGTGCGCAAGCGTGCATGCGTGTGTGTGTCTGTATAGATGTAAGTATTATGTTTGTATATATGTATGTATACATGTGTATGTATGTTTTGTTCTATGTATGGGTTGATATATCTTTGTGTATGTATGTGGGTTTGACCGTGTGTGTGTTTGTGTAAATGCTGTTTGTGTGGATGGGTGTGTATGTAGGTAAGTATGTATGTGTATATGCATGTGTGAGTGCCTCTCTGTGTGTATGTGTGTCTCTGTCTGACTGTCTAATAACATGGTAATGTACACACACACACACACACACATATATATATATATATATATATATATATATATATATATATATATATATATATATATATATATCATTGGCACCTTGCCGTCTTGACAGACGATAGTTTGTGCTTTAAAAAGGCTTAATAAATTTTACCTATGGCGGTAGCGAATGTGACTGATAAGGCCAATTCGCGGTGTAAATGTCCGTTCACAGTGGGTGCTTGTGAACACGTGGTCATTTCCATCATCATGCAACGTCTTACGTCTCACACGCTCGGTGGGTGACTTATCTGCATTAATTTTCTCCTTTGTCTTTATTCCATTTCTGATCTTTGCCCTCCATGCAACACGCTCAGCGGCGACGTGCTCCCACTGTGCATTATCAATGCCTGTATCAATCATGTCATTCACCAAAAAAGATGTCCTTTGGTATTCTACCATCATCCATCCTCCTAAGATGTCCTATCCATCTAAGTCTACGAAGACAGAGCATGGAATAAACCGTCATACTGCCTGATCTTTTCAATACTTCAGTATTTGTGATTTTGATTGTTTATGTTCACAATACTATTTTTACAATTTTATTTTAACGTGAATGTAATACGCACAATAAATAATTGATGTGCGACATTGCGAATGATGAGTGGTTGGAAGGGCAGAATGTAAGACGGGCCTGCGTACCCAATGTGACCCTTTAAAAATAAAGTTCGTTCGTTCGTTCTGATCTAGAGCTGTCAATTAGCATAGTTATTGCCTTCAGTTTGTTAACACCCAATCAACATTCCTGAGTTAGCTGTTAGCCCTGTTACTAATTCTTGGAGATTTGCGGTCTGTTTCTGCAAATACAGCTATAATTTCTGTCCATCTTAGACTATCAAAGTACTTTTAAACGATTTGTAATTATTGAAAAATATTTTCTAGACCATACATTTTCTTACCGTTTTGTGTGTGTGTGTGTGTGTGTGTGTGTGTGTGTGTGTGTGGTATGCATATGTATGTGTATGTATGTGTTTATGTATGTGTGTGATTATGTGTGTGTATAGAATAATGTGTACATACTGTATATTTAACTGTTACTTCTTGTTCCCATCATTTTGTCCTCAGTCATATTTCTTGAAGCCATCTATCTCATTTCTTGTTTACCCTGAATCATCAACAGTTTTATGATAGTCATTGATGTGTCTGTAATTATTTACATAAACTTCTGCGTAGTATTCAGCGATCCGTTTTTACATAAGCCTGGACAAGCTGGTATAGTCGGGGACTGGAGAGCAGGCGGTCGTTCGGTCGGTCGTTCGGTCGGTCAATCGGGCGGACATATCGGCTAGGTCACCATTGTTGGATAGGGTTTTGGTGCGTGATGGGACAGACATGGTTGCGGCCCTTTCGTATCATGCGTTGGTATGGTGGAGCATATGGTCCTCATGACCTGGGAGAAGGAGTTCGACAGGGCGTGACGAGACAAAAGGGGAAGGGTGTGGCCTGAGGAGGAGGGGCCGACAGACACAAGGGTAAGACTGCAACACTTATCATTAGTATTGCAACTCATCGCTGACTGTTAAATATGATGACTGAGCTCAAATAAAAATGTACTGAGTGATGTGATGTCAGCTTTTGATACAACTCAAATCTCAACAGAAAGCAATGTCTTTCTTGCACCTCTGCACATGCGTTGTTTATCTCTACTTTCAATGTCTGTTTTATTTGTGGTGTGATTCTTCCTGGTATCATGCTGAAGGGCGTTGTTTTCGAACAGTTTTATTGAAGGTAAAAATATACATAACTACCGCTGTACTACGGTACAAAGATGTATGTAAGCGGGGCATGTGTGATACAGACATTGGTATTGCACCGTGGGAGCAGGTCGCCACTGATCGCATTGCATGGAGGGCAAAGATCAGAAATGCAATAAAGACAAAGGAAAAAATGATTACAGATAGATCACACACTAAGCGTGTGAGGCGTCAGATAATGCGTGATGGTGGAAATGATCGTATGTTCACATGCATCCATTGTGGACGAACATTTACCCCATGAATTGGTTTCATTAGTCACATTCGCTACCGCCATGGTTTGTAGTTATCACGCCTTTTTTTGAAGCAAAATGTAACAGACTATCGTCTTTCAAGACGGCAAGGTGCCGACAGCAATTGTTGGAAGACATCTCTTTGCATTTTTGCTTGTTTTGTTGTTGCTTTTGTTTTCTTTGCACATTGACATGAACATTGTTGCTTTAAGCTCCTGTCAAGTTAATGCAGTTTCCTAAATATCATTTAATAAGTCCGTTGTTTTGTCTACACGTAGTTTCACGGTTTTTGTAATTTCTGTGGTTGTAATTCTATGGCGTGAAGATGTATATTTCCTTACGCTTTTTATCGTATTATCAACTTGAGGTATGGTGATGCCAGGGCCTTTGTGGTTATAATCTGGTGATAACCTTTAACATCTGTTATCAACAAATAGTTCTCTAACATATTCTGTTTGTATCCTAGTACGTCATTCTATTTGGGCAGGAATTAGCACAATGATTTGGTAATATCTGTTATTTAGGAAAAGATATTTTACTTGAAACTTATTTCACTTAACTAGTGGATTGTTCGTTGATTTCAGATCTTCTGTTTTCTTGAGTTTTCTTTGTATTCCATAGTCCCTGCAAATGCTTAGCGCGTTATTCTTCTCGTTTTCTTTGAACCTGTTTGACTTTCAGCGATTGTTATTGTATCGTTTGTGCGGTTTATCCATTATTCAGGGTCACCTTCTGCTGTATTGTCCGTTGTATCTGGAGTATATTTGCTTTCTGTTGGCCATTTATGTGTGTTATGGTAGTGGTGAAGAAGTAAATACCTGGATGGCTTGGCCACATGGCATGAACGTGACACGAACACAGACTTGATCCAAGACTCTAATGATCGTGTGAGAGGGCGAAACATGACAACCAACGTTTTATCGCATGGCACATGATGATGATGATGATGATGATGATGATGATGATGATGATGATGATGATATGTTACCGGTCCAATATATCATCGTACTTGGCAATCTACTGAACGTAAATTTGCTAAGAAACCACAAACAGTCAAACAATGCTGATTTGAATGCGACGTCCTGTAAAGGATATATAATTGGCACCTTGCCGTCTATACAGACGAAAGTATGTAGAATGGATCTAAAATTCCATCGTACAATGCCTGGGCTGGATTAAGAGAACATATGTTGCTCATGCAGAATGGTCCCTCTCTCGGCCTACCTTGTTTTTTTTTTCCAGAGGAAAGGATGACCAGCGCGTCTGGAACAAGGTAGGCTGCAGATGCTGCCGACTTAGCTCACACGACACCCCTATGCAGCAGAGGGTCAATAACGACCAGTCCCCCACGTTAGGGGGATTTAGACTTAGAGGCGTTCAGCAATATTCCTCAGCTGAGAGCCACAGACCAAGTGTCTGGACCTCTGTATTCGTACCGAAAATCAAAAATCAAGCTTGATTTGGCCTTTTTCCTCTACGCGAGGTTTCCGTCTTCGCTGAGGTCGCCTAAGGACACCTGCGTCATTGATTCACCGTAACCCGTTACAAACATGGTAGGCATGTCACGTACCATCGACATTTGATAGGGCAGATATTTTAAAGATGCGTCGCCGGCTAGTAAGGCCATGCGATCAGCACAAAGTTATATAGGATATGCAACTAACTTTATTTGGATATTGATTTTCTTAGCCGCCCATATGAGTAACTAAACCAGCATAACTTTAACAATATCCTGTACTGCTTGCATATTTATTCTCTTAGCTGTCTATGAGAATAAGTAAGCACACAATCTACAATATCTTGTACTGGATAGATATTCGCACTGTCAGCTGCCCACCATCACGGCTTGAGTTAGGAATAGAACAGAATACTTAATGGGTTACACCCGTGTGCCGTGATGTTGACACGTCGACTAATCGACTAAACTAAACTGTCAAAATCTCTGAGTCTTCAGCGCCTGCGCCTGGCAATAACGACCAGGTACGACTGTGAACTCGACTCGCGTTATTGCGCAGTGAATGGCCAGAGGTCAACGTGGGACTCGGAAGCCACGAGACCGGACAGCCGGGCCAACGAGGCATCACGGCCAGTAGCTCAGACGAGCCTAGGACTTCAGACTGGACGGACATGAAAGTGTGTTGTGGTGTATGAGTCGATGCTTGATGGCTGTATGCTTTTGTTGAGTTAGAATACAGGGTGTGTGAGTGTATATTCTGTTGCATTTATGTATTGATGTATGTACTTTGAATGTTTCGAGCAATGGCATTATCGCGGACTTTGCGCGATGCCTGATATGTTTGCTGTGTGAGAAGTGCGATTAAAAGTGATTGAGTTATATCGCCGAGTGTTGCTACACTCAGTGTGAGTGATATTTTCACGCCTGTTAGTTTATACGAGCTTTTGGTCTTACAAACAAGATCCTGACATAAACTAAACTAGCTGTCCATGGGAATCAGCTCACCACCTACAATATCAGTCAGCACTTAAATGTTATTTTCATGGCCGCCCATATGCATAACTAAACAAGCATACCTTTAACAATATCCTGTACTGCTTGCATATTCATTCTCTTAGCTGTGCATGAGAATAACTAAGAACGCTATCTACAATAGCTTGTGCTAGCTAGATATTCGTCCTGTCAACTGTCCATGGGAATTAGCTCACCACCTACAATATCAGTCAGCACGTATATGCTATTTTCTTGGCCGTCCATGTGAATAACTAAACCAGCTCATCATCTACAATACATGAAGAGGTGAAGTGGCTTAGAGGTTTCCGGGTCGGCTTCTAGCTCCAGCAGTCCTGGTTCGATTACAGTGTGGACTGTATGCATTTTTTTTCTCTTTTTTCTTCTTCTTCAAAACAAGAATAGTATGGTATACTTCATAATGATATTGGGGTAGTGGATCGGAGGCCACGCCTCAAGAGGATCAATATCCAAGCACTGAATGAGGTTGTTTCACAAAGACAGATGACTAACCTCACCAGGACAAGACAATTGTCGCAGTTGGTTGACTTTATGGGTCGTGAGGCTCTGAAGACGGTTGTGTGAAAAAAATTGAGGGTGTTGACGACATCATCATGACCATGTGTCCTGCAAAGCAACGCAGGTGTTCATGTTTCTTCAGAGGTATCGATCCTTGCTGTTCTGAAATAATTCCACTGATGATATTCCTCCAGGCCATGGTGTTGGATCATCATGCACGTTTTCTCTAGGTTTGCCGCTGCTTATTCTCATATCGATCTGTCGCGATGTTCTCCGATCCCCATCTTTCGATTATATGACCATCGAACACTGGATGTCTTTTGTATATAGTTATGTAGTCTTTCATTAGTGTCTTTCAGCGAAGTAAACTTCGAAGTAAAATGATCTTCCCGCAGAAGTCGGATGTGTCGGCTTAACGGCACAAGAACGCAGCTCTGCTGTAAACAGGCAAAACGCAATCACGTTCGAAAAAAACTCTCCAGATGAATGGAGAAGAAATGATCTTTACTAACTGTCGGGCATTGTCGAAAACAACGATTAATTGCGTATTCTTTAACACAAAGCTGTAATCAACCCCGGCATTTATTAGCCGTTTGCGATTAACAATGCAAGTTTACGTTCAGTAGTTTGCCACTTCTTTCTAAGGCAATGAATGAATCACCCAAAAAAACGAGAAGTAGATTGTGAGCTTTACTAAAACACGACTACAAGAGACAAATTGGACGTTGCGGCCAAAGCCTTCGTCAGCACAGGACAAACAAATACAAACCAACACAAACCTACATGAAACACACTATGACAATATTAAACTATTAAACTAATTAAAATAAATGTACTCATCTGAATTGTGTTCTGGCTTGGAAAGACTGACACGCGTAGGGCTCCAGTGGATTAATAGGGCCGACGCTCATACCATCGAAGTCAACACAAAGCGATGCGCTCCAAAATCGTGTGCCTCTGATTTTGAAGCCTCGACTCGCAATGGCGGGAAGTGTAAAACTGCGTTCACCAACTCCTTAGTCAAAACACTAACATCGTTGTCCCAGAGAGAGGGTGGGGGTGGGCAGATGGGTCTGCGCTGAATCTCAAGAAAACAGAAACAATGGCAGCCTATTCTAGTCGCCTGCGAACGTGAAGAAAGATTGGTAACTATTCCACCGCACATTCAAGCTACACAATATGATGACGCTATCATACCACAGACCTCTAACTGAAAACTGTTTAGAGAGAAATTTTAAACATAAATTTTTAAAAATAACAAAGAAACAGTGATATCAGAGAAACAGTGAGAACACGGTGAACGGCTTTAGTGTGACACCGAAGACGATGCGCGGCCGAACTTACATGGAACATAGAGGAGTAATGTTTGTAGAGTCACATGATCTCCTAGCCCAATAGGCATTTACGTGGCTGATATCAACAGGATCTTGATGCAGAGTTGTCATTATCTAACGAAGAATGTCTTTGTTTTGTGTGGATTCTGGTATAGACAAACTAGAATCTACGATAGTGCTAAGGAATTCTTGTAATGTACTGAGTACCTCCTTGTGTGATAGGTCGATGGGTGAAGACTAAGACGATTATCGATGCAACCGTGTGTAGAGAAAGTGGTCCTTTATTACATTGTTGTGATCTTTCCATCTCAAAGACCATCTCGTTTCAATTATCAGTTTAACTTTTTTCTTGTGATAGTAAGTAAACCATTAACCTAAGGGATGAAACAACAAGGAGAAAAAAATGAATAATATAAATTCTGTCGTTCTGCGAAAGCACTGGATTTCTCCAAGATATTTAAGGGCTTATCCATAAATTATGATTGCCATGTCAGAATCTAACTGAAGCTAGATCACTCTGTAACTCAATGAGGTTTTTTTTTAAAAAAATAATGTCAACATCAATAATGTCAAGCATTTACTCCAAATGGATCCACTACCAAATCTAGAATTTTCATTTCTGTGATGTAATGTAAGCGAGCTTCATATCACTCTACAAATTCTTCAGATTCTAAACATGTTCGGAAAGATCAAAAACTTGCATTTCGAAGTCTACAGCTTAACAATGGCATGTATACAGATGGGAGTATTCATTACGATTTTGTAAAAATTAATACATTTTCTTATGACGCAGAAATTATGAATGTGAATGAACTGCGAAGAATGTTATAAACTGACCTTTACCCTTGCAGTTTAGTTAAGTAGACTCCCTGAGACTCACCGTGATGTCTCTGGAAATTTGGCAGGCATTATAACTTCATAGTCCTTTCAGATATTGGTCACCACAATATTAATATCATTATCCTATGAGTGCGAAAACTGAACAATTACAGGAAGGAGCAAGGCATAATTATACTTGTAATAACAGGGATGGAATACCTGCAATGAAAACTTTATGTAACGAGAAGTGACAAAAAACAAACCAATGATACTAGGAAGCATTTAGAGACAACGTCAGCAACATATCAAAAGAGATTTTGACATTGGAAAACACCAAGTATATGTCACTGAGTATACGAAAATGCAATCATTAAGAACCGTGGATGTTGTGTCGACACGACTTCATCGGCAAACAACAGCAAAAAACAAACAAGCAAGCAAACTACAACACAAATAAAATGTGGAAATGACATGGAAGTGACTATATTAATGTATTACAATTGACACGTTAGGCATTCCCATGTACTGGATAGATGCACTATTAACTCCTGTAATTTTCACACTCTTTCTATCAGATATTTTTCATTTATTATCTATCCTATATAGTTTTTCCTTCTCCCGTCTCTTCCAGTTTTCTCCTTCCACATAGACAACACTTTCCGTTTCCGCTCCTGATAACTTACCTGTGTGTTTGGCCCCTATTCATATCCTTCTCCTTCTCGAATATGGCAGTCGGCGACTGTGCGTCTTCCCACTGTCTGCCTATATAGTGGGGCTTCCATCCGAGTTCCTCCCTGTGTGTTGATGTTGGCAGCCGCTGAGTTATAGGTGACAGATATTTTATTTCTGTCAGCACCCTTAGATTAATTTCACATGACTACATGCCGGCTTCCTGGCCGGCTTCCTGGCCTAAAGGTTAGCAACTTTTCTCCGTAATCTCGTATACTCTCGTTAGTAACGTGACAACAGTGAGAATCGGCAGTGGTTCTAATCGCGTCGGTAACTTACGGGGTATGTGAGCCGGCCGCTCAGAAAGCAATGGTAAACTACTGAGCGTAATCTTGCCAAAGAAATCAACAATCAGCTGAAAGATACTGATGTTGACAGCGATTTCCTGTAAAGGATATGCAAACATTTAAAACATTATAGTCTTACTGCATGAACACTCCACAAACACTCCGCCGAAACACACAAACCGGTGTTCTACTCGCTATGTCCTGCTATTTCCTTTGCAATGTCCTCCCCGTATCATCCATCTCTGTCTGTTACTCTCTTCTACATGTGTATTGAGTCTCCCTCCAGTTATTTAGTCCTGTCTGTTCCAGAGAAAAGAGTTTGTAGTTATACTGTTCTGTTATCAAATTTCAGCGCCATTCTATTTTTCTCACCGTTTGATTCTCCGTATTTGTCTAGTACTCTCCGCTTGAGTGATTCTGCCATTCCATGTTAGTCACTCTATTCTGCACAGACACCAGGAAATGAATGTAGTTTATTAGTGGCGAAGGGGTTACGGATGAAGTTCGTAATCCTGTATACTGCGTTCGAAACACAGCAGTGGGCGATTTGGTAGCAGGCCGCCTTTCGCTGGAATTTATTTAAACACATTTTGTGTGCTGGTCGTTCAGAAAGCAATAGCGAACTACCAAACGTAAACTTCCCCAGAGATCACAAACAGTAAAAAAAAAAATGCCAGGGTTGACTGCAACGTCCTGTAATAGGATCCATGTATCAGTACTGATTTAACAAAAAAGTTAGTTGCATATCCTTTACAGGACGTCGTAATCAACACCAGTATATTTTGCTGTTATGATCTCTTGGCAAGTTATACGTTCAGTAGTTTGTCATTGCTTTCTAAACGACCGACACCCAGACCATTTCGTAAAAAAAAAACCAACACACGGCCGTCTGCTGCCAAATCTCACGCAGCTGTACAGATGTTGCTTGCTTGTGTTCGTTGGCTTGAGCTCCAACGCGAAGCCCTGTATGTCGGATGAAGGCATCCTGTTGTCCAACATCAGTGTGATGTCATACAGGACCTGAGGTCTGCGTGAGTATCCGTTGTCCCATGTCTGGCTTAATGGTGCGGAGATTGGTGGTTCCTCGCCGTACAGGCAGACACTCTCCGACTTTGGAGGAACTGTACAGATGTAACGTTAGAGTTAAATATCCTTTTGTATATAATTATCAAGTAGACCTGAGCTCCGAGATCAGCCCAGCCCAGCATGCGTTTCAGAAAATGCTTTTGAAAGTGAAAACGTCGACGTTTTATTGACCACATGACCCCTCTAGTGTCAATTGGTCTATACAAATACGGGTCTAGTGTCAAAAGCCCAGTACGCTTTAAGGCAAGTAAAAGCGACCCTAACTGAATTAGTTATAATATTAGTCACTTACAAGTCGACAATCTCGACTTCATTGCACCAGGTTTATCCCATATGGCCCAGTCTTTTCCGCAGCGCGGGCTGCCGAAAACGTCGCAAAAAGCACGAACTTCGTAGCTCCAGCGACGAACCCCATGAGACTTCGAAAAAATGCACTTGCGAACCGAAGGAAGAGGCCTGGAATCAAACCCACAAGCTTCGGAGCCTGAGCCAGATGGCTTACCACTTTTCCACGGAGACGGAGACAATATTAATATTATACCTCAATGTCGTTCCCGGAATGTCATTTCCTTCTTTGTAAGTTGATATTATCATCATCATGCCTGTAAGCATGGTTAAGCATAGGTAAGCATACAATTTTCATTTGTTTCTTGTAGGTCGTCATGTCTCGCCATCTCACTCGATCAACAGAGTCGTGGATCAGCTCAGTGTTCCTGTCTCGACCATGCCACATGGTCAATCCATCGAAGTATTTACTTCTCTGCCTTCCTGTTGCTCTTTTCCTCTCAATCTTGCCAGTTGTCACCAAGTTCTCCAATTTATTTCTTCTCATAACGTGACCAAAAAATGTTAGTCTACGTCTAATTTGTCTAATCAGTTCACGATTTTCATTTGTTTCTTGTAGGACGTGGTCATTGGTTTTTCTGTCTGTCCATGGTATTCTCTGCATTTTCCTCACAAACCACATTTCCACAGCCATCAGATGTTTTTCCAGCCTGTTTACTCATTGTCCACGTTTCACATCCGTACAAAAGCACAGGTTCTATGTAGCACCTCAACACTCTTTTTCTCGTTGTAAATAGCATCTTTTTGTTGGTCAGTATGTTTTCCATCTTGCAAAAGGCTACATTCACGATGGCGATTCTTGTTCTAATCTCTTCAAAACATTTCCCATCAGATGTTATGAGTGTTCCGAGTTGATATAAGTTGATGTAACTGTGTATATTTGTCTTGCTTTTACATGTTGATTAATGTTTGTAGCCGCAATGCCCTTTGTATAATATGATTGTGTTATTGTAATATTAACATAGGTTATGCATATTGTTGGATTGTAATTTTGTAAAATTAACATTTGTTCTCTATATTGTATGATTGTATTATTGTACAAATAACATTGTTCTATTCTCTATATTGTCTGATTGTATTATTGTAACATCAACATTGATTTCCTATATTGTATGATTGTATTATTGTAAAATCAACAATCACGTTATGTTTTCTAATCTTTTACATGTCCAGCATTAGCGCAGAAAAATCAATTTTACATATATATCGACAGATAGAATGCCATATGGTTTGGTCATGTAATAAATGACCTGCAAATAGCAAACCGCTAACTGTGTGTACAGTTGGTTACACACTGGAAACGCAGAAATAAAGAGCCCGTCAGCATGGATCAGCAGACTAGCAAAGACAGTGCATACCTTCTTAATAAGCCATCTAATGGCGCTCAAATAAATGATCTACTTAACAGGACGATGAAAGACATACCAGGGATTGTGGTCAGGCTAATAAAAGGAAACTGACTTCGTAAAGATCTTGTATGACATCCTCTATGCCCGATAAGAGCCGCTGTGGCACAGTGGCTAGACGCCGCCCACCAGCCCGGTGGGCTACAGTTCTCCTTGAGAAGAATGTTAAAAATTGACCTGGGTTCCTAGGTAGATCTGTGGATAAAATATGGGTCTATTAACTTATGCACAATATGGTTTAAGGCGTGTGAAGGGGTTTCCTTTCCTCGATGCCAAGTGTTCCCTTTGAGATTGATTGCTGGGCCATGCTACAGCAATCAATATTGTATACGATTTATGTACATACACACAGCGCTAACTCGTGACAGCATTTAAACTCTTAAAAAAATTTAAACTCTACTTCCGAAGAAATATCAGAGACAGAACACAACAGCGTAAATAATAGATTTTAAGCGGCTACGTGATAATGTGGTATAACCACGGTATTACTTCCTTGCTTTCTTGAACTATTTAAAACCACAAACGATGCTGTAATGGTGGATAGTAATTATTTCTCACCTTAGACTACATTATGAAGCAGTATACTGTGTTTTGTATTTTCTGCGTGTTGAATGAAGACGAGATAAATGTGTAATTTTCTTTTAATGGTGTACTCTTTCTTTGTTTAACTCAAAGGATTTAAAAACGTAGCTTAAGGAGAAATATCAATCTCTTGATAACTCTTGACTCAGTTTACTAAGTTCAGATAGTTCCAAATTTATGCTATCATTTATAGGAGACATGGTCAGAAGATGCAGGTGTATAACTTGTCTTTGGTTGTACAGTGTTCCCTGACCAGGAAGTGGTATCTTATCGCGATTACTGATTCAAATCACTGTGAGTTATAAGTTTACGTTAGAAATAAGTTAGCCAGTATTTATAGCAACTCACTGACGTTAATGAAAGAAGAGGAGATCAAAGGTCACAGTAGAAAATCATCACGATCATCGTCAAAAGGTGAGGACCCAAAAAAAAAACTTGTAATGTCCTCTGTCTTTTGTGTGGACGTGCTTGGAATAGATTTACAATGACTGGTAACGACCCTAACCTGTGGCTACAAATAAGCGTTCTGTGATACGATTAGTCACTAACGGGGCATTGGTGCTATGTTGAAATTACTGATTCAAACTGCAGTGAGCTAGTAACTTAGGTGAAAAATAAATTACTAAATATTGATCGTCACTTATATAAGTGAAGAAAAGAAGCAGACATGAGAGATCACACAAGACAATTATCCCGTTCATTGTCGACAAGTGAGGTCCACATAAACGTGTTTCTGCCGTCCTCGTGAGGCATATATGGCATGGATTAGAGAAGACTGGTAGCGATCATAACTGTGTCTACAGGTGGACGCAGAGTGGTAAGATTGGCTCTGTCTATAACGAATAGCATTGTTCACAGCAAACAGTAACATACCAGACAAGCATATATCTTAGGCGCAGCATGTATTATAATTGCGCTATGGTAGCGTCGATCTCTCTCACTAGTGAATGGTATGTCCTCTCTCATGAGTGAACTATATGTTCTCTCTCACCAGTGAATTGTATGTCCTCTCTCACTAATTAATAGGATGTACTATCTCACTAGTTAGTGGTATGTCCTCTCTTCCTAGTGGACTATATGTCCTCTCTATTTAGTGAATTGTACATCCTCTCTCATTAGTTAATGGTATGTCCTCTCTCACTAGGGAATTGTATGTCCTATCTCCCTAGTGAATTATATATTCTCTCTCACTAGTTAATCGTTTGTCCTCTCTATCTAGTGAATGCTATGTCCTCTTTCACTAGTGAATCATATGTCCCCTCTGACTAGTGAATGATATATCCCCTCTTACTAGTGCATATGTCCACTCTCATTAGCGAGTATGCCTCTTCTCATTAGTGAATATGTCCTCTCTCACTAGTGAATGATGTGTCTTCTTTCACTAGTGAATGATGTGTTCTCTTTCACTAATGAATGATGTGTCTTCTCTCACTAGTGAATGATGTGTCCTCTCTCACTAGTGAATGATGTGTCCTCTCTCACTAGTGAACGCTATGCTCTCTCTCACAAGTGAATGATGTGTCCTCTCTCACTAGTGAATGAAGTGTCGTCTCTCACTAGTGAATGATATGTCATCTCTCACTAGTGAATGATATGCTCTCTCTCACAAGTGAATGATGTGTCCTCTCTCACTAGTGAATGATATGTCATCTCTCACTAGTGAATGATATGTCGTCTCTCACTAGTGAATGGTATGTCAATGAAGGCTTCCAGGCTAAACAAGAGACAGTGGCTGTAGCTCTTGACCTGGAGGATGCGTATAATAAGGTCAGATATGATCGGTTGATATACACTATGTGGACATGGAGGTCTGCCCCTGCCTTGTCAGATGGGTTGCAGCAGCCCTTTATGAGCGTAAGGTTGCACTGCGCATTGGTTCCTGGACTTCTGAACCCTGTACTATTACACCTCTGCCGCGAGTGCAGAGAATGAGTAGCAGGCCGCACATAGTTTGAGGTGCAACAACTGACCCAGAGTAACACACATCCAGGTGACATAGTCATCTATACTGATGGGTCAGTGGTGAGAAACAGACGGAGTGATCAGGGTTTCATTGCGAAGGCTAATGGACGATTCTTAGTAAAGGAGAGTCTGGCGTATGAGGCTATGACCTCCAGCATGAGTATGGAGGTGGAATCAGTAACAGCAGCATTCCGTTAGTTAGAGGATACCACTGCAACACACATTGCATTTATCACGGACTCAAGGAGTATGCTTAGTAAGGTGGAGAAAGGAATTTTCGTGTGGAATGGCTCACCGCGCTTCAGAGGTCACAGATTGTGAAAATTGTTTGAAATGTTTGCACTGGCTATGCGGTAGTGTGGGGGAATGAACAGGCTGATAGGCTAGCAGGGAATGCACCTCTTGGTGATAGATTACCTATGGACAAGGGGGGGGGGGGTGCCTGTGGGAGAGGCACAGGTAGAGAAGGCGAGAGGACTGACTGAGAAGACGTATGTGGAAAGGATGGGATTGCGGAGGATTTGCAGAGTTTCTGGTAGAATCTCAAAACTGAGAGGGAAGACCAGGAGAACATTCAATCAGATAGCGGTGGAAACAATTAATAGTGCGATTCTTTGCTGGCTCGTGAACTAGGAATAGGCGCGCGCATGGGAATGTCCTGAGTGCAGTGATGTCAGTTCTTAGTTCAACTCAACTCAACTTACTAGTGAATCATGTGTACTCTATGACTAGTGTCTGACTATACGTCCACTCTGATTAGCTGTCACTTTATATCAAATGGAATATACGGTTCTTATATCGTGCACTAATATCTTGTCTTCATTTTTTTTTTAAAATAACTCTTTGTGCTCGGATAATAGGCGCTTGAGTTTCATTAAATCGCCTTAATTAGTATTATTACCAAAAATATAGTGTCTTCCTTTCGGCTCGTTTTCCATGTAACCTCCTGACTAATAAGTATATTTAGTCTCCAATATGACTCCAAGTATGACAGAACTACTGCAACGGTAATAATTAAACTAGAGAACATGGTGACACCCAGCAGGATTTAGGGCAAAAGAACAAGATGAAGGCAGAGAAGTAAATATCTGAACGGCCTGGCCACATGGCATCAAAGATAAAAACACAGAGCTGATCCGCGACTCTGGTGATCGTGTGATATGACGAAACATGACTAGAGATGCTTATCGGTACGGCACATGATAATGATTATATTATTCTCTATTATAATGAGATATATAGAATACGAGATAAAAAACTACGGACAGACATGTTCTCTATCAGCATGGAATATAAGAAGACGAATACAACATGGCATGTGCTCTAATAAACAAGTGTGCTTGTATGTTTTACGGGAAACACATATGAAATATCTCATATGTACAAAGGTCGTCAGAACAAGTAATGCACCACATCGTTTTTCTCAGCTAATAATGAAGATAGAAGCATGACAATTTGCATACTTAAATATGTGTAAGTTGTGTGCACCAAATCGCAACTGGACTGGCCTAAAAATGTGGCGGCCCTAAACTGTTGAAATGGAGCGAGTTAGTAACTTGCGTTATAAGCACCGAATTGTAATATAATTTCTCTTTGCAGAAAACAAAACTGTTATAAACATTCACAAGCATCTATGTGATGTGTATGGAAGTTTTGCAGTCGACAGAAGTACAGTCAGTCGCAGTTTTCAGAGAATCAAAGAATCAAGAAGTGGAGATACAGAGTTCCTCGATCGG
The DNA here is from genome assembly GCA_963921405.1 of Cepaea hortensis. Lineage (NCBI taxonomy): Eukaryota > Metazoa > Mollusca > Gastropoda > Stylommatophora > Helicidae > Cepaea > Cepaea hortensis. The sequence goes on along the minus strand of OY992878.1, from coordinate 41,229,500 downwards.
CCGCGCAGTGGACGTCCTGTCACAGTCACCAACGCAAAAAAAAAAAAATATTGAAATCCGCTGAGGCATTATTCTTACTGATAGGCGAATCACTACTCAACAATTGGCCTTACAGCCGTCAGTCAGCAATGGTAGTGCAAATGCAGTGATAAAAACTCTCGGAATTTCTTATGTTTCCGCAAGATGGGTTTCTCGAAGTCTCACAAATGACCACCAATTGTAAAGGAAAGCAATTTCTTCTGAATTGTTGGAGCGTCTCATTGCTGATGGAGAGAACTATTTGGTTAAGATCGTTACAGGTGACGAAACATGGGCACATCATTTTGAAGCTGAGACAAAATGACAGTCAATTGAGTGGCATCATCAGCAATTACCACGAAGAAAGAAATTCAAGACTTCTTCAGCTGGAAAGGTCATGACCACTGTCTTTTGGAACATTGAAGTGTGATTCTTGTGGGTGTTATGCCAAGAGGAGAGACAGTTAATTTGCAAGCATACATTTTTTCTTTTCTTTGTTGCGTATCCCTTACGGGACGTTGCAGTCAACACCAGCATTTTCAGATGCTGTTGATGTACTAGGCAAGTGTTACGTTCAGTAGTTTGCCATTGCTTTCTGAACGACCGGTCTCCATACCTTTTTCGAAAATACGAGCACCGCCGTGTTTCGAACCCGGGTATACGGGCTCACAAACCGCGTTCGCAAGCCCTTCAGCCACAGAGAATACATTAAGACATTCAAATAACTTAATCAACGTTTTCGCAGAGTTAGGCCGCACAAGAATCCAGCAGACCTGTTTCTCATTCATGACAATGCGTGCCCTGAAACAAGTCTGTCAATCACCGGGGCAATCATCAAACTGGGTTGGACTACCCCATCCACCATATAGTCCCGATTTGGTACCCTCTGATTTTAATCTATTTGGTCCACTTAAAGATGCACTCTGTTGGACAAGGTTCAAAGATGATTAAGGAGTGATTCATGCAGAGAAGAAATGTTACATGATCAAGACAAAATCTGGTACTGGCACAGAATACATACACTTGTTTCACGCTGGTATAAAGTTTATGGGGATTGTGTTGGATAATACCGATGTTTACATTACATACACATGTATACTATGTATACTATGTATACATTTCATGCTTTTTGAATAAACGGCTCCTGAGAAAAACGATGTGGTGCATTACTTTCTGAACGCCCCTTTTACTTTAAATCTAGTTTACATCTGCCATGGCCAGACCTGAACACAAGTTGTACTTCGACGTGACGACGTCTGGTCACAGAATAGTCAATGTCCACTCCTGGCGTATATTTAACTACTAAACTTTGTGTATGTACTTTTCATAAAACAATTGCATAGCTACCGAAGGCACATGCACAACCATAATTTTGACATCAATAACGTTTTTAATTTAATGAGTTCATTGTTCAAATTGCACACAAGAATACATTAGGGTTCAGCCGATCAATTGACAGCTGATTTGCATCTGGGTTACTAGATTTTTTTTTTCGTATACGGTCTATCCCGTTAGTATGATGTGTGACCCCCTCTTGCATCGATCTGCGACTGGCATTTCCTGGATGCGATAAGACATCTCATGTGGGCCTGTGGGATGGCTGCCCACTCTTCCTGGAGTGTCTGGAACTCATCACGACGATTGGCTGGCGCAACGTCTCTATGACAAACACGTCTATGCAGCTCATCCCACAGGTGCTTAAGACTCACATCTGGAGACAGGGATGGCTAGGGAAGGGTGAGAATGTTGGAGGCATTTAGGAACATGTGTATATTTCAGCTTGAAGGAGTTATCTAGTTAATTCACTTTATGTTGTGTGATTTCTGCAGTATGTACCCGATGAGATGCAGCGAAATATGCCAGGCAAGAAATCGTGCAATCTATTGTTTGTGTCTTAGTTATTAAAATTCACCACGAGAAAACATTGTTTAGAATATATTTAATTTTATTAACAAAGAAATTGCTCTTTTTGCAATTGGTTGAAGAAAATCACAATATTATTGAAGAGCATTACAGAAAATTGCCTTTTATAGATTGGAAGGAAGAAGAACAATTTAAAGAAAATGGACTGCCCAAAGATACAAAGCAGTTCTAGCTAGTAGTCATGAAACATCCCCAACTTAAAGAGCTTACTTCTTTTGCTCTTACTTGCTTAATAACACCGATTAGCAATGCTGTAGTTGAGAGGATGTTCTCTCTTTTAGACGCAATTATTAGAATTAGAACTATTATCTTCAAACAAGTGCTGTAAGGAATGTGTTCCTTCATCCAAAATGTTGAATGATTTCAAAGCTGAAATTTTATATTCTAATGAATCCTGTACTGAATTTCTCAACAACGAAGAGGAATGCTTATTTGAACAAGAGGTGTTCATGTGATGTAAATATATTGTAATACATATTTTTATTGGGGAACGTTAGGCTTTCATTTTCTGTTTTGGTTTTTTTTTCTATTTCATGACTTGGATTTTTTTTTTATCACAGTGATCTGGCAACCATGAGCCACACATTACTGCATTGAAAGTTAAGAGGATCGACTTAATTGTACTGGGATTGATCCCATATGGCTCGGCCCCTGTTGACAGTTCGGCCCGCTTAAAGCATCGCACAAAGCACGAACATCATAGCTCCAGCGAAGACCCCCGAGAGTCTCCGAGAAAACTGCACTCGTGAATAGAAATAGCAATCCAGTCAATTACAATCGACAGGCCGACCGCCATCGTTTCGAACATGCAGTTCACGCTAAACCAACCGCGAACAGATTAAATACATTACAAACGAAATTCACAGCTCACAGTATCGCGCCACCCACTAATTTCAGTAGCAGGGCAACGGAACCATACACAACCATTTCAACATGAAGAACATGCGATTGCAAACCGTACCCAGAAGCATAAACAGTCCAGAGGCTTAACGGTTCAAATGCCTATCCGCCGTGTTGGGGATAGGATACTACTCGATAGTCTGTATCAGAACCTGGTTCATGTAACTCGGCTCCTTGCAGAATCTCCATCACATGACGGTACTATGTCTCCAGGCAAATGTTGTCCTACCTACACTTTGTCTCGTAAAGTACAGGCACACCAGGATTCAAACCTGTTGCCTACATGTTGTAGTTATTATGCCTTTTTCGAAGCACAATGCAACAAACAATCGTCTGTCAAGACGGCAATGTGCCAGCAGTATTTGTGACTGTGATATGCCAGTTTTGTGGGTATGTATTCTTTTTTTTTTTTTGCACACTGATAGACGCCCTTTCTTCGAGCTTCCTAATATAATGTCGTGTTCATTCGTGTTTCGCCAGTGCGCTTTGAGACAACTTGATATATGTTGCTCTCCCCAAAGTTGTATTGACCAATCAATCTTCACTGGGCGATTTTATCAACACTAGCCCTTTTACTACCGAGAGCATTTCCAGGTACCTACATTAGGCTGGGTCAACCTGGAAGCTATGGCAAATAAAAGGAAAGTAAAAAACAAAACATTCCTGTCCTGAATTGGGCTTGAAGACATGACCAGCAGGTGTGCTAACAACATCGATGCCCAACGTGAAAGTAGCCTTAGTTATAAGCTCATCTGCGTGTTACCGGCCCCGACGCCGAAGTAGAGAATAATAACAATTCAACCTGCTGTGCATGTCGTAACAGGGCCAATTAAATAGAGTGGTAAGTACTGGATACTTTGTACCGTGGGAAAAAAAAATTAACCAACATCCAACCAAGAATGAAGAAGTCTTTAAAAGAGCTTGGCTTGTATAGTTGTGGGTCTATACTCCACCTGTAGTCTCACAGGAAAAAGATGAACAACAACAACAACAACAACAACAACGACGACGACGACGACGACGGCGACGACGACGTCGACGTCGACGTCAACAACAACAACAACAACAACAACAACAACAACAACAACAACAACAACAACAACAACAACAACAACAACAACAACAACAACAACAACAACAACAACCACCACCACCACCACCACCACCACAACAACAACAACAACGACAACAACAACTTCGACGGTGACGCAGAGGACGCAATTATTCTTTGCTTTCAATTCTTCGGAAGGCTAAAATGTTGCCCTTTAGCGCAAATTGCTTTTATTATTACATTTAGTCAGGCTAATTCAATCTACCCCAAGGTTATCATTTTCTTTCAAAATATGTTTCTCCGTTAACACTTACCTGTTCTATTACCCCTACCACTACAGATTCTTCACACGATCGTTCTTACCTGTGATGTAATGCACACTCACCTATACCATTAGAAACGTCTCAAACACTTACATGGCTCTCACTTCAACCACTTGCATGGCACGACTTCAACCGAATCATTTCTCGCTGAAAACACATCTGCACGGTTTGGTAGTCTTTGTGTTTCAAATATGTCATATATGTCTGATTATCATGGTTTCGCTACTATACTCATTTTCACTACTAATTGTTTGTGTTATTATTGGTGAAATGCCACTTCATGACATGCAATCACACACATACACAAATATACACAAACACAAGTATAGAGAGACATGCATATTAATCACGCTTATAAACAGATTTTCCAGGATGTATATTTTTATGTATCATAGGCTATTCACAAAACCATAAAGACCTATTGGGTATTTTGCATGCACTCGGTAAAGATGTGAAAGATCTCAAAATAATAAGGAACATATTTTGGAGAAAGAACCCCCATAAGATCGTAAGAAGTTAATAAATTCAGAGCAATTAAAAGAATTAATTACACACACACACACGCACGCACGCACGCACGCACACACACACACAGAGACATATACACAGACAGACAGACAGCCATATACACAGACAGACAAACACACAAACACACAGACAGACAGACATATATATATATATAATAGTGAACGTTAAACTACTACATGCTACTTATTAAGAGTCAGAGTCTGCTGCACAGTAACCACTCTCCTCAATCATGTCCTTTAGCTCTGCAGGGAAACACTCTGCAGCTGCAGTATCAGCACTCGCCGCTTCACCTGTTGTCTGAATGTTGTACAGGTGTGAACGCTTCTTAAAGCTCTCAAACCAACCACGACTCGCTCCAAAACTATCATAAGCACTACTAGTACTGCTCTCACCCGCTTTCTTAACTAGATCTTCATAGAGAGACTGCTTTCTCTTAGACAACCATCTTGCTCACAGGTATATTCCGTTGGTTCTGGTCTTCAATCCAGACGGCCAATAGTGCTTCCGTGTTCTCCATAAGAATACTTTTGGTACGAGCGATCTTAGAAGCACTCAAAGTGGTTACGTTCTTAGCACCTTCTTTGATTTTGTCAGCACCTGCATGAATTGTCCCTACCGTGGTTGGAGGTACACCATGGACTTTACCGATATCAACAGCCCGGTCACCAGCCTCAAAACAACGTTATGGCGAAACGTAGCGACGTAAAGTGAAGTTAGCCCCCAATGTGACAAAGACGTTATAGCGAAACGACGTACACCAAAGTGATGTACAGCGAGGCCTTCCAATACTGGAAACATTTAGCTACTAAAGGCATATTCTAGCTCCGGTGAGACTTATATTAGGAGTTTGCGAGAGTTGTAGAATGTACTTGAAGATAAGTCACAACTGTTGTATTTTTAAATCACATGCAATCGCCTTGAATCAAATTGTTTAAGAACAATATGTTTTATATATTTCACATTTAGCAGCGAGTCATGTCGTCGCTCTGTAAACTCAGTGTGCTGATTGTGTAAACAGAATAAATAAGACGAGGGGATTTAAATATGGAACAAATACGATGTAATTATTTCAGTCAAGCTCTGGCGTATTGACAGAGTGAGTTTTATCCTTCCTGGAAATATTTGACCTGGAAATGGGTTAGTTGTGATTACCTCGCGAAACGAGACCTCTCCAGTGACAAGAAAAGCCCAAGGTCTATACTTGCTGAGGAAATTGGCAGGCTACATAGGATATATATTGAAATTGACAAAAATTAATAACATAATTACAAAGTACGACTTCTAGATACTGCTATAAAATGACAAAAACATATAGAGACCAAGACATAACTTAGACATTGAAATGAACATGAGAACTTTGTACATGGTGGTTGACTCATTATACCGTTGGATAAAAAGACTAAGAAGAAGACACAGAAGAAGAAGAACAAGAAGGAAAAGGACAAGAAGAACAAATAGAAGAAGAAGAAGAAGAAGAAGAAGAAGAAGAATAAGAAGAAGAAGAAGAAGAAGAAGAAGAAGACACAGAAGAAGAAGAACAAGAAGGAAAAGGACAAGAAGAAGAAAAAGAAGAAGAAGAAGAGGTGGATGAGGATGAAGAGGAAGGGAAAGAAGAAAGAAATGATGTTGATAATCTATCTATATGTGGTTTAGTGTGTGTGAGTATATGTGTGTGTATGTGTGTGTGCTTGTGTGTGTGTGTGTGTGTGTGTATGTGTGTGTTATTTCTGTTATCTGCAAATGTGGCATAGGGTTAGAACGAACGCTCGCCAGGCCCTTTACATACTTGTTTATAATTGATTAAATGCTACAACTAAAATGGTTAAATGGATAAGGTAGCCAGCCTCAGACAAACCATCCGTAATCGCCTCCTATGACATCCATGGGGGGGGGGGGCGTGGATGGCGGGGTGAGGGGAGTATTACAGAGCTGCCAATCTTTGCTTCCCTTAAGTGCCCCGTAAGACAATAATGCCAATTTATTTACATACCCTTCTACGTACTTACCTACAGGCATGTCTGTTTACATATCTGCCTCTGCATGACTGACAGCTGGTTTGTTGTTGCGTCTGCCTATTCATCTTCTTCTTAAAGTCCATGCCCTGTGGCTTTGGTGATCATGTCTCAGCCTCCTGTCTCTTCTGTTCCTTTCATTTCTGATACCGACTTTCCTCCATGCCATGATGTCAAACTGTCTCAGTAAGAGATAAACAGACATTGAAGAAATCAAATAAAATATTAGTACAGGCAACAAAACAATCGTAACAAGGAAAATTACTCCTCATGGCAAAAGCAGTAAGAGAACAGAACAATATAAATATATTCACTGTTGTAAATATACAACATTTTAGTGTAACACCACCTCGTTTGACAAAGATAAATTGCAGAGAATATTCTTCTTCTTTTGATATGCCGCCAGTGCTTGGGCTATTCTGCATTCAACATCCGAAATCACCAGATAATTATTGGATACCAAACTTCCAATGAAATAAAGATCAATAAGATTATCACGGGCAATGCTAAACAGGCGCTATAGTAACTGCACAGTGGCAGCTTCTGAATGACCTGCACATTGTACCCAAAACGGACATTTGAAAATACGCGCGCCCTTGTCTTGTGGCAATCAATGCTTTAATCCTTGGATTGAACGTGTTGCCTTGAACACCGGGCGCAAGCTTATCAAACAGGATTATAATATTATAGCATTAAAAAGCTGATTCCATTCAGTATGGGCATGGGGTGAATACCTTAAGCGGTTAATCTTTCCCACTGAACACAAACAGCTAAGGTTATCTAAGTAGAAATCTATAACAACATTTCTTTGTTTACGTGATGGAGGTTACGAGTCGTCGTTGTTGTAAACTGGAGTGGATGTAACATTCTATGAAGTGTTCTTCCTCGTTTTATCTGTAAAGTGTTTTATCTGTTAGTGATGGTTGGGTGACTAGTGATTGCTATAATGTAATATTTCTAATACTTAGTACATCGTGGTGGGAGTATGAATGTAGCTGATAGGAAAGGGGGGGGGGGAAGATACGCTGATAATGTTTTGTAGGAGCGGTCGAACGAGGGTTTTAACGATCACCTATATTCGTCGTCTGCTAACAGAGGAAAATGCTGGTCACATGTTCTTTCGTTCACCCACAAAATATGGCCCTATTGCATCACAGACTCATGTTAGTAGGTTCCTGCTTCCAGACATGGTTATTAATACATCTTAAGCATCTTTAATGAGGTACTGTTGTTATAATACTAAGTAATGCGTGTATCATTTCGTCTTACTATTTGTATATTATAAAGTCGTTATCACACCATCAACGTTCATTTGTTACATGCATGTAGTACAGTGTTTCAGTACGCTTGATGTAGAAAGTTGCCTCCACAGGCAAAACTACATATCATCAGAAATTTGTATCACAAGGAAAATGCGACAAATTTTGAAAACGTTAACTCTAACTAACGACAGTGGAAGATTTAAAAAAAAAAAGGAAATAAAAGAAAACGTCGAAAGGAGTCTCGTCATGGGAATGCAGAAGTTAGACATGAAAAACCTATAGTACAATACCAGAATGTCTTGGCGTTCTGGGGGTGGCATTATGCACAGTATATTTGTGCGGGCTGTTGGTTTGTCGAGACTCCTGTCTGGTCCACTTTTCACATTGGGCAGTGAGGGGCATTTTGTGTGATATTCTCTGGTACATGAATGGACAGAATAATGGTGACGACCCGCTGCCGTGAAGTTGGAACGGTGTCTAACTAGCCAACCAACCAACCAACCAACCAACCAACCAACCAACCTACCAACCAACCAACCAACCCACTAAATAACAAAATAACCAACCAACCAACCAACCGACCAACCAACCCACTAAATAACCAACCAACCAACCAACCAACCAACTAACCAACTAACTAACTAACTAACTACCAAACTAGATCACTAAGAAAAGCAAATATTTATATTTTACAAGATCTTAACAGTGAAGTTTCATGGTTCATGAACAGTATTCCACCATGGAACATAACATATGTTACCGCACCAAGTGTCACCGTTGTGGTAGGAAGAAGAGGAATGGAAGGCATGGTTCACGAGGGACGAGACAGGGGCCGACATACACACATACACGGCTGAGGATACAAGCCAGTTAAGATAGTCTGGGCATAACACGCCAAAGGGAGGGACACTTGCAAGAGATGGAGAGCTTTTCCAGTTGGCTATTATGTAGGTTCTGCACTGGACTTACCTCATAGCGAAAAGAAAGTTTACTCTCTCCAGCTTTCTCTATCTCCCTGCTCTTCTCTCTCTCTCTCTCTCTCTCTCTCTCTCTCTCTCTCTCTCTCTCTCTCTCTCTCTCTCTCTCTCTCTCTCTCTCTCTCTCTCTCTCTTTATGTAAGCCTAAGACCTCTGATGTCACCACACATGTTGACTGAACTTGGTAAAATAAGTAATAACACATAATATACATTTTTGATGTTTTGATTCATTATTCACAAATGGATTCGGGTGAATACAAAGTGTGTATAAACTGTAGGTAACTGGAACGATCAGCATCTACACATTGGGGTATTTGCTGATGAAGAGAAGTAAATGAGCTTCCTCGGAGTGGAAAGAAAAAGCAGCGGCTGCATCAGGATATAACAATATGAATTGGAAACAAATAGGTATATTAAACTTCTGCGAGAAGAAACGTACTAAACATCAACAACGTTGCACAAGGAGATCCATCGTATCGCGAAATACAGGTGAAAATCCGAAATCAGAAGCACTCAATAAATATATAAAATGAATAATAAAATAAAATAAAATAAGATAAACTACACACAAACGCGTACAATACGACATACAGGACTACCGACGTTTCGATTCTCAGAATCTTTGTCAAGGACAACACAACGAAATACAGCAAACAAAGAAAACAGGAAAAAAAAAAAAACACACACGAGCTGTCCCTATGCCATGTGGGGCAGAAAAGGTGACTTGGCCAGCTGCGAAGGCGCTCGTTGCCCGCAGAATTAAAAGTGGGTTGCCAAATAAGATTTAAGTAGCCAAAAATATGTGAACAGTCTGCTATAAAAATATAAGGGTGCAGTTAGGTATAGATATGGGGGGGGGGTGGGGGGGGACAGCATAATAGACAGTGTAAACAATTGGGGAAGATGCCACAGTTATACCGTAGCGTCCACCACAGTGTTATAGTGTTGACTCTCATTAACAATTAACCATTAATCACAAACAAAATATCTCTTACATGTCACTTAATCTTTGGATAGGTCCCAGATGGAGGAAGGACTTAATTCTTCGGTATTAATCCGGCACTGTTGAAGCCGTTAGCAGAGTGAACCAAGAGTGGAAGATGTCTGTTATGTAAAACAATAATAAAGACAGACACCTTTGTGCGGCAAGAGAAGTATTGGTTATGTATAAGGGGCGTTCATTTGAAATCCTTTCGTGCCGCACCGCGTGCAATTGCGTACGTTGAACATGATAATGTCACAGTCATGTCAGAAGTACTGACCAATGAATAAAAGAGCACGTGCTTATCGTCCCATGATGCATAGATTCTGTTTCTGACCGTTGAGAAAATGGCCGGGTTGATCCAAAATCCGTCCAAAGAAACTCAAAGAGCGGTGATTCAGTTTCTTTCACTTGAAGGATGTCGACCAGTGGATATTCATCGAAGAATGCAGGCAGCATACGGTAACAAATGAGTGTCGAATGTTTCGGAGTGGGCGTCAGTTCACGACAGATCTTCGACGGCCGGGTCAAGCGCATATTGTTGCAAAAGAAAAAACAATCGCCAAAATTGATGCAGCAGTACAGGTGAACCGTTGTCGAAGTATACGTTCGTTAGCGAAAGAATTTTATGTATCAATTGGGACAATTCAAAAGGTCGTTCGTAAGAAACTGCAATATCGGAAGGTTTTTCCACAGTGGGTACCACGGATATTGACCGACCACCAAAAATAGGAACGCATGGGATGGTGTTTGAACCACATGCTGCGTTACAGAGTGGAGGGTGGTGTATTTCTCTTCCGCAGGCGATGAATCATGGTGTCACCACTTTGGGCCGAGCAGCAAAAGAGAAAGCATGCAATTGAAGCATGCTGAATCACCAAAAGCCACAAAATTCAAGTTACAGGTTTCCGCTGGTAAGGTTATGCTGATCGATTTTTTTTGACCATATAGTGCTAATGTTAGCCGATTTTAAAGAACCTGGTGTCATCATCAACTCTACCCGCTACTTGCACACACTAGACAAGCTGCAAAAAGCCATCAAGAATAAACGATCTGGCATGCTTTCTCGCGGTGTGATTTTGTTGCACGATAATGTTCGTCGGCATGTCGCAAAGATTGCGCAGAAAGCATTAGCAAGGAAGAAGTGGGAAATTCTGCAACATCCAGCCTATAGTCCTGATTTGTCACCATGTGATTTTTATTTGTTCGGACCTCTAAAACAAAGCTCTCAGGGGGCAACGATTTCACACAGATGCAGACGTATTGAACACGGTAAACACTTGGTTCAGTGAGCAACCACAATCTCTTTTTACGGACGGCATTCGCCGCCTACCTAAGCAATGGGATGCTTGCTTGAATGCCTACGGCAACTTCTTCTGACCAACCCATGGTGCATAATTCATTCAAAATGAATGCTTTGTTTAATTCTACCACACCTTTAAATGTTTTTCCCCCATGCTTTTGTAATAAAGCCATTGAAACTGGTTTCAAATGAACGTCCCTAAGAGTAACAGTAAATAAAGTAACGCAAAGGACACATTTTCATGGTGTATTGAGATGTGAATTCGGTATACGGTGCTTGCTCCATTGTTTCATAGGTCATTCGACACTCCATGAATATGGCCAGTATCACAATCGCCGTCTTTACGTCCCAGAACATTTAATAGCACACATTTATACTGGGTCACTATGGAAACTCAGGTCAATTAAATCCAGACCTGGATGGGGATTTGAACATATGATAAACGGGTGGGCAGGTAAGCGTTTTAGCCACTGTGCCACCCCGCCTCCCTGTCTTATGGGTAACTGGTATAATAACATTTATAATTTTCTTCTGTGATTTTAAAAGCAAGTGCGCCATGTGATTCTGACATGTTGTGTAAACATACATTAGCGTTGTTATTGTTGCTTTGGTGTTGTTGTTATTGTTGTTGCTGTTGTCTGGATGCATTTGGGAGATGAGAATGGCTGTGTTCAATCAGTGAGTGCAGTAGGAGACATCTGTATAAGCCGTTGTTTGTTCTGTCTGTACAATGCAGGATTTATTGTACATGAAAACAATGGTCACATGAAAGTAATTTATAAATGTATTATTAATGAAATGTTATGGAATACAGAGGAATAATGTGGTAGTGTGAGCAGGCGTGTTAGCATAGTTGATAGAGAGCTGCTGTGATAACATCAGGAGCGCGGTCGGACGAGGATACGACGCCTGCACTTGTCGTCTCCCTAAGTGAGAGGGGGGGGGGCGAGAAACTGGCCACTTACTCCTCTGCACATTCAGGGACACAACATGTGATCACTCTATCATATCACAGAGAAGTAGGAAACTGCTTCGAGACAAATAATATACTGGTATGTATAGGGATTCGTGCAAATGATCACCTGATGGACACTAATCTACCAAAGCTACAACAAGATATAGAAGGAGATATAACCACACTCTGAGGAGAATTAAAGACAGGGTTAAATATTATAAGCTGGGCAGGGGGTGGTGAAGGAGACAGCAACACATAAGGGAGCGGTGAAATGCATGAGGGCTTATGCTCCATATCGAGATAAGAAGGAGGAGGAGGAGGAGTAGAAAAAGAAGTAGTAGTAGTAGATAAAGAAGAAGAAGAAGAAGAAGAAGAAGAAGAAGAAGAAGAAGAAGAAGAAGAAGAAGAAGAAGAAGAAGAAGAAGAAAAAGAAGAAGCAGAAAAAGAAGAAGCAGATGAAAAGAGAGAGAGAGAGAGAGAGAGAGAGAGAGAGAGAGAGAGAGAGAGAGAGAGAGAGGAGTAAGTATAGGAGGAGGGGTGAACCAGTTGCAAAGAGGATTATAGATGGAAAACAGGCATTGTTCCCCCCCCCCCCCCTCAGTGCAGATCGAGATAAGAAGGAGGAGGAGGAGAAGAAGAAAAAGAAGTAGTAGTTGTAAAAAAGAAGAAGAAGAAGAAGAAGAAGACGAAGAAGAAGAAGAAGAAGAAGAAGAAGAAGAAGAAGAAGAAGAAGAAGAAGAAGAAGAAGAAGAAGAAGAAGAAGAAGAAGAAGAAGAAGAAGAAGAAGAAGAAAGAAAGAAAGAAAAAAGAAGGAAATAAAGAAAGAAGGAGAAGAAGAAGAAGAAGAAGAAGAAGAAGAAGAAGAAGAAGAAGAAGAAGAAAGAAGAAGAAGAAGAAGAAGAAGAAGAAGAAGAAGAAGAAGAAGAAGAAGAAGAAGAAGAAGAAGAAGAAGAAGAAGAAGAAGAAGAAGAAGAAGAAGAAGAAAAGAAGAAGAAGAAGAAGAAGAAGAAGAAGAAGAAGAAGAAGAAGAAGAAGAAGAAGAAGAAGAAGAAGAAGAAGAAGAAGAAGAAGAAGAAGAAGAAGAAGAAGAAGAAGAAGAAGAAGAAGAAGAAGAAGAAGAAGAAGAAGAAGAAGAAGAAGAAGAAGAAGAAGAAGAAGAAGAAGAAGAAGAAGAAGAAGAAAAAGAAGAAGCAGAAGAAAAGAGAGAGAGAGAGAGAGAGAGAGAGAGAGAGAGAGAGAGAGAGAGAGAGAGAGAGAGAGAGAGAGAGAGAGGAGTAAGTATAGGAGGAATGGTGAAACAGTTGCAAAGAGGATTATAGATGGAAACCAGGCATTGTTCCCCTCCTCAGTGCAGATGGGAGAATATTGGTCACTGTTAAGAAAGAAATCCTTCAAGGCAGGGCAGAGCATTTCAGCAACAGCTTAAATGCAACCTCTTCCATCGATGATGAAACCATCAACTGCCTCCTTAATGATACTCTTGATGACATGCCAACCATAGTGAAAAAACAAAACAAAAAACAAAGCTATCCAGCAACTGTCCAGCGGCAAGGCGCCTGGTCCCGACTCCATCTCAGCAGAGATATACAAAGCAGGCGGGCCGTTTCTAATAGAGCTGCTTCAACAAGTCTTTACAAGTATATGGGTGAACGAGACCATGGCACAAGATTTCAATAATGCGCCAGTAGTCTACCTTTACAAACGGAAACCGCCAATCCTGCGACAACCACCGAGGCATTTCCTTGTTCTCAATGGCAGGGAAGATAGTCGCCAGAATTCTTATCAATCGCCTCACAACCCATCTCGACCAAGGTCTTCTCCCTGAGAGTCAATCTGGCTTAAGAAAAGAACGAGGAGCTGTTGACATGTTTTCGTTGCTGGACAGCTGCAAGAGAAATGCCAGGAACATAACTTGGAAATGTTCTCTACTTTCATTGATATTACCAAGGCTTTTGATACAGTCAGCAGAGAAGGACTGTGGACGATTATAGCGAAATATGGCTGTCCACGAAAGATTGTCCAAATTGTTCGGTTATTTCATGATAGTATGCAGGCAAGAGTATAGAAAATGGTGAGCTGTCTGAGCCCTTTCCTGTCACCAATGGAGTGAAACAAGGATGTGTCCTGGCACCAACACTGTTCAGCCTCATGTTTTCAGCTATGCTGATGAATGTATTCGAGAACAACGACATTGGAATAGACATCAACTACCGCGTGGATGGAAAGTTGTTCAATCTCAAGAGGTTGAAAGCCAAAACAAAAATTAACAGCGACACCGCCAGAGAGCTCTTGTTTGCTGATGATTGCGCTCTACATGCCAACTCAGAGGCAGACATGCAACACGTTTCAGCTTTCTCTTGTGCCTGTGCCAACTTTATGCTCAATATCAACTTGGAGAAGACTGCAGTTATGTACCAGCCAGCTCCAGGCTTTAATCACACCGTGCCGAATATCAAAGTGAATAGTCATAGACTAAGAGTTGTAGACGAATTCACTTATCTTAGCAGCACTATGTCACAAGCTGCTACAATTGATGACGAAGTGAATGCAAGATTCTCCAAGGCCAGCGCGGCCTTTGGCAGACTGTACAATATTGTGTGGGACAGAAATGGAATAAGTCTGCAAACAAAGCTGAAAGTCTACACAGCAGTCGTATTATCCATACTGCTATATGCTTGTGAAACCTGGACTGTTTATCAGCGACTCACATGCCAGATCACAGACTAAACAAATTTTTTTTTTTTTTAAACAGCGAACTGCGTTGTGGTAAACGCTCCCAAGGTGGCCATAAGAAACGCTTTAAATACACTCTGAAGATCCCAATAAAAGCTTTAGAAATTTATCATGCAACTTAGGAGACTGATGCCAAAGTCCAAAATTGGTGGTGTACATTTTTACGCAAGGGTGTAGTCACTTGTGAAGCAAACAGGACTGCATAATCTGCGAAAAAAAAAAAAAAAGCTAGACAGAAAAAACCACTGCAGGAGATCATCCTCGTGGAATATCAAGCATTCTTTGCCCACATTGTCGAAGAAAATTTCGAGCCAAAATAGGCCTTATCAGCCATCTTAGAACTCACGGCTCCATACTTTAAACCCCACTGCATGAAATAAATGATCATCCTCATTCTTGATGGACAAACAACAGAACAAATGGAAACCACAGTAGTCTCATTTAACTGGTCAGCCAGCAATAAAAAATAAAATAATCTTTTCCCAAGCCTTGATGCATAGTGGGTGTGATACTATCCCATATTTTTAGATACCAATCGGCATCCATGGTTGATATTGTCAATACGAGTTACTTCTCAAAACATTTAGATGCAAAGAATTAACCTTGGCGATACTGTGCGATTCAAAGGGAGGCAATTATAGGTGACAAGGACTTGACAGCTCCATCATGACATTGCACTCTACCAGTCTTCGCATTTGATTAAGACTTTCTGGGCCTAACACGATAGTTCTCTGGTTCATTAAACTCCCTAGTCTCACAAAAGGACTCTTTGAGACGTTGTCCTGGTCTGTAAGCTGAAAATACCCATGAAAAACCTCAGAATACCTGAAAATAGTATAAGTGGAAATCCCGTTGTCTAGAACCCACATGGCGAATAAAATTGAGGTACACACACACACACATACACACACAAACACACACTCATGTGATGCATGTGTGTATACGTGCTCGGCCTCGCGTGCCTGTGTGTAGAATTGATACCCGAAGATGTCTTATATACGGAAGCACACTAATAATTTCATTTGCAATCTAGCCCGTGTGCCCGACGCATGAGCTCATGGCCTGCGACAGTGAGGGACAGATTGGCTACCGGTTCCTCTGTGGGCTACTTAGGCCTACACAATATGGCGACGCTATCATATCACAGACCCATAGCAGGAAAATACCTAGGGACAATTTATTTCACACACACACCCACCCACCCACACACACATACACACACCCACTCACCCACCCCGACCCCACACACACACACACACACACACGAAACTCGTGCACTGTGGTGAGATTCCCCTTGTGTGACTGATATTGGTAGGCTGGTTCACCTATAGAACTATCACTGTGCAATGACATGTGATTCTGCACAGTACAAACCAGTAGGAAACAAATGACAAAGCACGAAGAAGGTTTTGCTATAGCTATTTTGAGAAACACATTTCACACTATTGCAATATTGCGTGGTGGTCTTTTATGACAAATCAGTCTGTAGCAATTTGAGAAAATGTAATCTCATCAGCACAAACAAATTATTGAAATAACGGCCAAGAAATATTCTAGTTTTTAAACACAATCTCTTTTACCGCCAGTGAGAAAGTGCTATTCAACAGAGATAGTTGTCGCCATGCTGTAGCGTGCAGATCTTCGCTTCAATTCTGTTTCAGCTCCATAGCCTGCAGCTGTTATCTGAAAGCAGTTTGTTTCCATCGCTCTATCTTCTGTTATCGCGATGAAATCCAAGATATGCTGTAGCCTCACATTTGTTCCACATTTTTTCCTCTACATTTCTCTTGAACAGCCCTGTGGCGTTGTGTCTTGCATTTATTCACGACGTATATCTCTTTGCTAGGCCCCATCCTCTAATTCCATCACTCTATCTTCTGTTATCATGATTGAATCCAAAATATACTATTGCTTCACATGTTGTTCAACATTTTCCTTCAGTTTTCTCTTCAGCAGCCCTGTGGCGTTGTGTCTTGGATGTATTCAGCACTTATATCTCTCGCTAGGTTCTGTGGCGAATGGGTTACGGACGCAATGCGTAGTCCTGTATACCGCTTTCGAAACACAGCTGTGGGTGATTTGGAAACAGACCGCCTTACGTTGGTTTCCCACACAAAGGTTTGAGTTCAGATAGCAAGGGAAAACCACTGAATTTCATAATTCTATCTCCTGTTATAATTATATATTCCAAGATATACTATTGCTTCATATCCAGTTACTAACACACTTCTGACAAATATGTAGTGAGTACAGTATTTACTTTTATTTTAATTGATAGTATGTAATATTACAATTATTTTTAATTAAATGAAAGCTGCAAAGATACGGTTTCATAAGAAAATAACGAGAACAATGTGTACAGATAGAAAGAACAATGAAAACATCTTGACAGAAGTTCACAGGGACAGCTGGTTACACGCATCAGAAGAGTACAGTCCGTTTTCTTCAAACATGTATTGAGAAAAAAAAAAGGGGGGGGGGGTAAAGCATGCCGTCACAACGGGAAATTGGAGGGGGGGGGGGAGAGGCAGAGGAACAATAGGAGAGGAGGTGCTGGACATTTCGACATCATGGCATGGAAGAACGTCTGTATCAGAAATGATTGGCAGCACGAGAGGCAGAAGGCTGTGGATAGACATAATCATCAACGCCAAACGACATGGACTATTCAATCAATCATGTGCCTGTCATAGTCTTGCTCGTATCTAGGTAACTAAACTTGGGTTCATACAGGCAACAATAAATCTGTTCGCTATGAGATCGAATATTTATTGTGTATACATATACAGTATGCGTTGGCGCATATTACATATCACAGCTGGTTAACATCAAACACATAGTTATCATTCAACAGTCTAGCAAACTATCTAGCCTATGTCTATTATGTCTATATATCTATTGATATCTATAGAGTCCCTCAAAGGCAGGCCATGTTGCCTCTCTCAAGTCCGTCTGTCCTCTGCCGGTCCACACGTGTCCCATTCCGACACGGGTGGTAACTCTGTCCGAGTTCCTCGTGGACCCCGCAATAGGCGGGCCACATCAGTGTCCACGGAACCCTGGACTCATTGACCAGTCCTTCTAGAAGGCTCTAGATTACTCGGGCTCTGAGTGACTCTGTTCTCTCCCTTGGGCTGGAGTTGTAGCCCTCTAAATAATATATCTAACGGTGAGGCGGTGACATGTCATGCCGGAAAGCGTGGGCGGTTATGACTCGCCATTTCACTCGATCACTAGAGTCGTGGATCAGCCCAGTGTTCCTGTGGACTATTAGAGGAAGAAAATTAAGGCCCTTTTATACACGCCGCGAGGTGTATTGGATATACGGTGCTAGACCACCTTTTCAATAACCAATCGGCACTAGATGGGTAATGTGATCAATGTTACACATGTCGCTTTTATTTCCCAAGACATTTCCTCGTGCCCATTTTAGACTGCGTCGACCTGGAAGAATGAGTCAGTAGCACAAATCCACTTTGAAGTCAAATCGAAGCGACGACTTCCGGGTCGGCAGGCAAACGTGATAGCTGTCTCCCCCTCCCTGACACATATGATGCTGTCTTCTACTTCTTTCGCTGGCTTGAAATGTGTCTATAACTGCTATGTTGTCTCTTGTTTGAACGTTTCTACCTATTTTATTTCACTCACTGCGCCATATGGTTTATCATTCACTGTTGTGTCTCCAGGCCAAAAGGTTTGCCGATTTATGTCATAGTTTGGGCAGTAAATATATAATACTGTTGGTAATATGGTTGACGTATATGTTGTTGACTTGTGAGGAAAACCATCATGTTTACATAGGTATGGCAAAGACCACCATAACAAATCGGACAATATGTGTAGATATGTGGTTGCAAAGTTGGTTTAAAGTGGTCGCTGACTAAATGCTTTGAGGGGTGAATAAAAAGGTACGCTGAAGTGACACGATTGCCAATCAACAGTCCATGTACCCTGCCGATCAGCGTAGACGATCATGATACTCCACACACAGATGTCCTTTTTTCGACCGCCGATCACTTTTCTCGTGACACTCTGCCGAATCCATTCATTATCTTCTGCCTCTATCTATCTCTGGCTATAATACTTTCATCTCCCCAGTTGTCAAAGCCCCCTCTATACCACATACAGTGGTACCTCGGGTTACGAACGCCTCAGGTTACGAACAATTCAGGTTACGAACAACAACTTCGAAAATGTTATGTCTCGGGTAACGAACAAAGGCGACAGAGAGAGAGAGAGAGAGAGAGAGAGAGAGAGAGAGAGAGAGAGAGAGAGAGAGAGAGAGAGAGAAAGAGAGAGAGAGAGAGAGAGAGAGAGAGATAGCAGGGTGTAACGTTAGAGACAATAGATCGCGTACAGTACAAACAGTACTACAGATGAACTTGTGGATCTTCAGAATGAACAGCTAAAGACATTAAAGGAGGAGCGGTCGACCGATTCAATTGCCAGGATTAAAGAAATTTGCAGCAAGTGGGCAGACGTCGAAGACTTCATTGTGAACCATCATCCAACCAAACTTGTTGCTAACAGGGCAGTAAACCTGATGAATGATAACACGATGGCCCACTTCAGAAAGATTCTCCAGCAAAGGAAGCGACAAATTTCCCTTGATAGTTTCTTGGTGCAGAAAGATTCCCAGTCGGCTGCCTAGAAACAGCGACAAGATACTCCTGAAACTAATGATTCAGAATAACAAAGAAAGTGACAAATTTTCCATGATCATTTTCTTGGTAATAAAGATGGACTAAATCTTTTTATTTTTATTTTACATTTAATTCATTTGGTTGTTTTCTTTCACATTATTTAATACGTGAAGTACGCGTATTCTTTGTGTTTTGTCAGGTAAACGACCGGATGTTAATAAAAAAGAACGATTCTTTCAAGTTGAAACGGATTGTCTTTATTTCATTGATTTCAATGTTTCGGTTTACGAACCGAGTTATGGAACTGTAGTTTCACATCGAGATAGAACAATGAGAACTGTCTTGCCTTGCTGTGAATTATCATCGCTTTTTGTGAATTGGCTGTAGTTCTTGTAGAACTTGAATATGTGATCTCTTAATAGTCTTTGGAATTTCAAGCATTCTACAAGGAAATAACATCTTTGTGTCCTGTAATATTACATATGATAAAGAGTGCATATGAGGATAATGAATGTATATAAAGATAATTAATGCCTATAAGGATAATGAAAGTCTACAGGGATAATAATGTCTACAAGGATAGTAAATGTCTACAAGGATAATAATGTCTACAAGGATAGTTAATGTCCACAGGGATAATGAATATCTACAAGGATAGTGGATGCAAGGATAGTGAATGTCCATAAGTGTTGTGAAAGCCTACAAGAAAAGTAAAACCAGTAAAGGGTCGCTTTGCACGCCTTAAGACACACAGGGCATACAGTATTAGACCAATGTTTTCATAGACCAATGGACATTTGGTGAGTGGTGTAGTTAGTATCACACATGTCGACTTTACTCCCCAAGATATTTTCTAGTATCCATTTTTGGCTTGGTCGCCCTGGCAGTCGAGGTCAATGTTAAAAATGCCGTCCGCTCTAAAACGAATTGAACTCAGATGAGTGTATAGCTACTACTTTATGTGGTTACCGGTGCTTTGCGTGGTAAAATAATATGTTGTCACTATAAAGCGCTGCGCCTGAAGCGTGTTCAGAATAACGTATATAAAACGCTATGGGGAACATGTTTGACATAAGCCTGGGTCATGGACATTGAGGTGAGTGACAGGGCATGAGGAAGAATGGAGATGAGAGTGGGAGACAGTAAAGCGATTGACCTGGCTATGAGAAAACAGCCAGTCCTGAGAAATAAAATAATGGGAAGGGTGAGCGTGGACCCCAGGGGATGGGGGAAGGACAGTTTAGTTTTGTGAGAAGTCAAGGGACTTCAGGACAGTTGATGTGTAGATGCCGAACTGTTCGGTAGTCTAAAGTGAAGCGGAGTTAGAGAACTCCGTGTTGTGTTGTTCTCCCAGTTGTGAAGACAGGCCTGAACCCAGAGTGGGTTCTGTAGCGAGTGTCGGCCTAAACCCAGAGTGGGTTGCATAGTTGAGCAGTGGCTCCAACCCAATGTGTGGGTTGTATTGTGGGAGATCCAGCCGTGGATAGTAGCTGGATTACCTGTCTTGTGGAGTTGATAAGAAGCAGGCCGTGAGAAGGCATTGATGTGTGCTGGTTAAATTGTGAGGAGGATATTTATAATCTATGGATTACATTGTTTCTGGATATATACATATGTTCCGTGAGTCTGTGTTATTTTCTGTAATAAAGGATTATGTGCGCCAACTGAATCTTGTGTCATGACTGGTGAATATGCACTGCGGGGGTGAGTTACATTGCAAGACAGATATCTCCATTGACACACCATGAGTATCGTTACCTAGACAACGACCATCACACAATAATATCATGAGCATATCATCGTAAGAACTTCGTGATATTATCATCAAGAGAAAACGTGTGACAATCTGGGGGCTCGTCCGGGAGACAGGGCGAAAAGTTACTTTCTGAGGTGCACCATATATAATGTCTGGGAAGAAAATCGAAAGG
The DNA here is from genome assembly GCA_963921405.1 of Cepaea hortensis. Lineage (NCBI taxonomy): Eukaryota > Metazoa > Mollusca > Gastropoda > Stylommatophora > Helicidae > Cepaea > Cepaea hortensis. The sequence goes on along the minus strand of OY992878.1, from coordinate 41,207,960 downwards.
TCGGTTTATTTGGTTCTGCAGGGACGGTCCTGAATTATATAACGTGCCAGTTTGTTTGACGTCAGATTTCTGTATAATTTTATGCTATAATTTTTTTTCTTCTCTTTCTTCTTTTCGTTATATTTACATATGATATTTGTTGTGGTTGGATATATGTTATTATTGTGATCTTTCGTAATTTCTGCTGTCTAGTGGTCTTTGTCAGTTTATATATTACGCGCACTGTGGGTGTCCCTACACAAGCTTGTGGTTGTTACTGTGGTTTATTTCTTTGTGATCACCGTCTCCGTGTACGTGGCTTGTGAGTCTAACGTTTTTATAGACAACATTTAGTGTTATCATTCATTCGTTTTGTATATGTATTTATATGTATGGTTAACAATATTTCCAGAAATGTTATACAACTATTGGTCATAGATAGATAGATATAAGGGAGTATAGGTGATACTTCCCCCCTCACTACCTAGTGCTTATAGAGTGACTGGGTGAGTCTAGAGTGATATTGTAGCACTACGGATTTACGTACACAGGGAGTGCGGGTGTACTTAGGGAAGTGACACAAAGACTAACAGCAGAGTCTGTACATTTATAGTTGGCTGATTCACAGCAACGTGTCCACAAGTACAAGATGCCTACTTTAATGGAATATATTGAAGCAGGTGAACGAATAGGCCTGAAGGGTAAAGAGTTACAGGAGTATGCCGAAGCAAAAGAACAACAACAGACGGAAAGAGAGGAGAGGCATAATGAACGCGAGGCAAAACGTCTACAGGAAGTAAAGTTAGCTGAAATAGAAAACAAGCGTCTACAGGAAGAGAAAGAGACGCAAGTAAAGCTAGCTGAAATGGAAAACAAGCGTCTACAGGAAGAGAAAGAGACGCAAGTAAAACTAGCTGAAATGGAAAACAAACGTCTACAGGAAGTAAAGTTAGCTGAAATGGAAATTGAGAAAGAGAAGATCAAGTGCCAGATGCAAACTGAAATCGAGGTAAGAAAACTAGAACTATCTTCGAAAGGTCAAAGTGAGGAAAGCAGAAGACCGTCGCAGTCGTCACAGAGATTAAAACTGCCATATTTTACAGACCGAGACCAACTTGAAAATTATTTGGCCAGGTTCGAGGCATCAGCCAAAGCGTTAGGTATTCCAGAGAAAGAGTATGGGATGCGACTTGGCGAATTTCTTACGGGCAAGGCACTAGACACCATGTTCAATTTACCTGTAGAAGAAAGAAACAACTACACTATCTTACGTCAACGTTTGCTGACAAAGTTCCAACTAACGGAGCATGGATATAGGACAAAGTTTAGACAGTTAGTGCCTGAGACAAATCAAGATTTCACAGATTTTGTTAACACTGTAAAGAATACATTTAACAAATGGATGGAGCTGGCAGAGGTAGGGAAAGATTTTAATAAATTAGTAGATCTAATGTTAAGAGACAAGGCAGTATCTGCATGCAATTCTAATTTAGTGGCGTTCTTTGAGGAACGGAAGCCAAAGGACATAGACACAATGTCACAGTTAGGGCAAAATTACATGACTGCACATCCAAACAGTTCTATTGGTAGACTTATTAGTGAGGAAATAGTCTGTGCAGCGTATACGAAACAGGACCAGAATCCAGTTATTAGACCAAGATCAAAAAGTGTAGATTTAACACAAAGATATGAGGAACAAGAACCTAAAGACAATGGTTCCCGTGGCAACTATTTTGGCAGAGCAGGACGGTACCCATACAAAAGGGGGAATTTTCAGAGACGGTCAAATAGTTATGCCGGATGTTGGAATTGTGGGAGCTGGAGACACAAAATGGCAGAGTGTGATGCACAACCATCAGATGGACCAACGAACAGCAGTAAAAGGGAGATTATCTGTTTCAAATGTGGAAAGAAGGGGCATGTCAGCCTTCAATGTAGGATGAGAGAAACAGAGCACTCAAATGCAGCGCAAGTAATTGAGACGCTGAACAATGAAGATTGTAGTGGGTGCAAACCTCTTTTTGAAAAAGACAGTCAGCCAGTCCTAATATGTGGTCATACAGTGAAAGCAGGATCAGCAGTGCATAAAGGAGGAAGCCTGAAGCTGCATCAGGGATTCGTCAATGATAGACCAGCATTAACAATTAGGGATTCCGGATGTACGTCTATCGGAGTGAGGAGAAGTTTAATAGATCCCTCGGATTATACAGGGAAAAATATTAGATGCATAACATTCAACGGCACAGTAGAGTTCTACCCAGTAGCCATAATAACAGTAAAAACACCATATATCACTGGAAGAGTGACAGCGTGTGTTCTGGACTCACCAGTGGCTGATTTGATCATAGGAAATGTTATAGGAGTTAAAGATTGTACAGAAGAGGAAGTAGTTTATTGGGACCAAAAATATAGTGTAAGCAGTAATGAGGTAGCTACCACAAGAGAACCTAAATTAGAGAGTATAGCTGAGGTAGAAGAGGCACTTGAAGTAGACACAAGAACTCAGGACAAGGATAGTACAGCGGAGCAGATGAGAATGGATCCCAAATATAGTGCTAGTGAATCCCAGAGACAAGATACTACTCTGAACAAATGTTACCAAGGGTGTAGGAGAGTAGAAAATAGGCAGTCAAAGAAAGGTAGATGGTGCTTCGAGAGGAAGAACAATGTTCTCACTCGCAGGTTTTCAGATAGTGGAACTGCACGTGGGCAAGGAGCAGTACCTTTAGCACACAGAGACCGATATACTAGAACAGCTCAGGATAGTGCATGTGCAGGGCACAGAGGCATAAGGCGTATGCAGCAGAAAGCAAGGTGCCAGATATATGGGCCAAGATTGAATAAAGAGTTCAGACTAAACAGAGACTCAAGTGTAACGGTGCAATATGCAGATAGGAAAGTTGAGTCACGTCAAAAGAGTTTTCGCGACATTACTGACTCAGGGCTAGGGATAGCAAACAGATGTTGTAATTGTAGAGGTACCATGAGTCAAGGGTACATGAAAGGTAGACACAGCATCGACAGGAATCAGAGGAGGGTTAATGCAAGAACAGAACCACCTGATATAGGGTTGGTACACAAATAGTAATGTGTGGTCGTGAAGTAGTAAGAGACCTGTGGGTACATGAGTATAATGCTTTCCTATGATGTATTATTATTATTATGTGATGTATTGGTTCATGCATTGGTACACAAGATAGAAAGTTGTTAATTATGTGTGGGGAATATGGGAGTGTACTATGAGCATTTGATGTATTATGTAGTGTGGTAGCTAGAGTAAGGTGCAGCCATACTTAGGGCTACCCAGGCTATATGTCTGGGTCACATGTTTAGTAAGTTTTAGTCTCCCAATATTTGAAAACGAAGTTTTCTTTTAAGAGGGGGGTGATGACATAAGCCTGGGTCATGGACATTGAGGTGAGTGACAGGGCATGAGGAAGAATGGAGATGAGAGTGGGAGACAGTAAAGCGATTGACCTGGCTATGAGAAAACAGCCAGTCCTGAGAAATAAAATAATGGGAAGGGTGAGCGTGGACCCCAGGGGATGGGGGAAGGACAGTTTAGTTTTGTGAGAAGTCAAGGGACTTCAGGACAGTTGATGTGTAGATGCCGAACTGTTCGGTAGTCTAAAGTGAAGCGGAGTTAGAGAACTCCGTGTTGTGTTGTTCTCCCAGTTGTGAAGACAGGCCTGAACCCAGAGTGGGTTCTGTAGCGAGTGTCGGCCTAAACCCAGAGTGGGTTGCATAGTTGAGCAGTGGCTCCAACCCAATGTGTGGGTTGTATTGTGGGAGATCCAGCCGTGGATAGTAGCTGGATTACCTGTCTTGTGGAGTTGATAAGAAGCAGGCCGTGAGAAGGCATTGATGTGTGCTGGTTAAATTGTGAGGAGGATATTTATAATCTATGGATTACATTGTTTCTGGATATATACATATGTTCCGTGAGTCTGTGTTATTTTCTGTAATAAAGGATTATGTGCGCCAACTGAATCTTGTGTCATGACTGGTGAATATGCACTGCGGGGGTGAGTTACATTGCAAGACAGATATCTCCATTGACACACCATGAGTATCGTTACCTAGACAACGACCATCACACAATAATATCATGAGCATATCATCGTAAGAACTTCGTGATATTATCATCAAGAGAAAACGTGTGACAATGTTAATATTGTATTTTATATTGCCATTCAGTTAGCTTATAGAATGCGTGAATGTGCTAATGAGAGCATTGTCATGGTAATTCATCACCTATAATTCATTAAATTGTCTTATGTCAAGATCTGAACATGTCCGTTCATTCCTTGTCAATCACAGTTCTGATTTTTGTAGAGTCTATCAATTTTCTAAAACCCGCAGAGCGTTCTCTAGCTACATTTTGTCTCTGTTATTAAATAATTTAGTGTTCAAACCATCTACTGGCCAGCATTTATAATATAAAATGTTAGTTGCAAATTCTTTACAAGACGTCGCAGTCAACCACAGCATGTTTTGGCTTTTCGTGATTTCTTAGCAAGTTTTACTTTCAGTAGTCTGCCATTCCTTTTTGGACGAAAGGAACTCATACAATTTTACATAAACAAAAAAAAAACAAAAACAACAACAACAACAACAACAACAACTACAACAACGCAACGCGGTCTGATGTCAAATCGTGCACAGCTGTGTTTCGAACGCTTGTATGCGGGATCACGAACTGCGTCCGTATCGATTTTGCCACGGAGAAGGCGATATGCAAAATGTATTTTCAAAATGTCTAGTGCTATTTAAATAACCGATCCCCCTTTGTTATGTCTTTATCGTGAAGTGCTAGAGGAGGGACTTGCGTGTTCCAGCGACCCCAAGAGTTATGCCGAGGAAGCTCCTGGTAGGGTCTCCCATGTCGGACAGGTCAAAGTATAGAGACCAGACGAAGAGAGATAAAAAGCTGCACCTTGTTAAGACTGGGGACAGTCAACAGCCGAAGGCCAAAAAAATGCTTGTCGACATCGGATATACTAGCCAGAGACTTGACGAAACAGTGCAATGTAACTCCCTTTATACTGACCAATGACTGATTAAAACATCAATGGAGAAATAAATATATGTTAATGAGGAAAAAGTGGAGGTGGTGGAAAATTTCTAATATCTTGGGTCATTGATTACCAACAATGGTGACACAATGAAAGAAATTAAATGACGAATATCTTTTGCTCTTGAAAGACAAAAACAACTTAACAAATTGTGGATTGGGACAAATAAATCTACAAAAATTAGATTTTTAAGAGCATGCATCTTTCCCATTGCAACATACGCCTTTGAGACCACCACCTCCACTTTATAAACAAGCTGAACAGTGCATAAATGCCTTTGAATGTAAATGTTATAGAGGAGTTCTAAAAATATCTTGGATAAAGAAAAGAAAAAAATGCACCCATACTTCAAGAATTGAATATTGAAGACGTTGGCTATTACAGACGATAAGACAAAGCAAACTGAAATAATTTGGTCACTTGAAGCGTCACGAAAGTTGGAGAGAACAATAATGAAGGGGTATATTGCCTTGGAAGAGAGGAAGAGGAAGGTCAAAGAGAAGATGGGTGCAGGATGTGGCGGATGATCTCCAGAAGGGTGTATCGGCCGCTTATGATCGAGATGTTTTCCGGAAGGTTGTTATGGGAGCGAGGTTCTGCAAAGGACATGCTACTGAATGAATGACTGATTCCCTCTATAAACTTTACTCTTTTAAGGGCCTTTACAAAATAGCATTGCATTTATGTGATAGCATTGTCTGATGTCTCGAAATATCTTGAATAAATACAACACTGTACATTTGGTGAGTTGTAATGGCCTTATTTAAAGCTTACTGTTAAAATAGTGTGTGTGAGCTGTGTGAGTGTTTGTGATGTTGTGTGCGTGCGTATGTGTGGGTTGTGTGTGTGTGGGTGTGTGTGTTTGTGTGGGGGGGGGGATAATGGTAGTCTTAGACTCAGAAAGTACGATGTTCCATCCCATCTGGGAATGTTCCCTAGAACCAGTGGTAGCTAATGCTTGCTTGCTTGCGTTCGCTGGCTGTGAATTCCAGCGTGAAGTCCTGTGTGTCAGATGAAGACATCCTGTTGTCCAACATCAGTGTGATGTCATACCGGACTGAGGTTTGCGTGTGTATCCGTTGTCCCATGTCTGGCTTATTGGTGTGCAGAGCAGGCAGATACTCTCCGACTTCGGAAGAATCAATGATCCTACTACGTTAGGCAAGACCCCGAAGGGACCTGTTGCCCAGGACGCACGACTAGGACGTGTTAGTAGGTCTTGGCCGGTATAGAACCTGGCCCTGGTGCCTTGGAAACTTCTCTGCGTCTCTGGTAGCTAATAATATCAAACGTTCCCCTGATCGCTTGGGAAGTGAAATCGGTTACATAGCCTTCCCCGATAAGAACGAAAAACAGGCGTTCCTCATGTGAGCAAGTCGTGAACGTTAACAAGCCCACGAATGTTCGAAATCGTAATAAGTGAGCCGTAAGACCGCTGCCTTGGCCAAATTGTTAGGAAAAGTAAACCTACCCGTGGATAGTTAGAGCCCGCTATCTTGAAAGTGATCTGTCCAGTAGAGTTTTTTTTTGTTTTTGTTTTTGCAGTCAGGACGTTGCAGTCAACATCAGCATTTTTAAAGCTGCTTTTGATTTACTAGGCAAGATTACGCTCAGTAGTTTGCCATTGCTTTCTGAGCGACCGGCTCACATACCCTATAAGTTACCGACGCGGAGAGAACCGCAACCGATTCTCATGCACATCACGTTACTCACGAGAGTATACGGGATTACGTATTTTACGTGTGTGTGTATATATATATATATATATATATATATATATATATATATATATATATATATATTATTACGTATTATTTATATTACGTATATATACGCGATTACGTATATATTACGAATTACCAGCGAAGGTTTGCCTACATAAATGATTGCCGAAATCGACACACCGATCTTTGAAATGGATAACTAGGGTGAAACGCTTCTCCTCTCAAAAAGAAGAAGAAGCATTAATAGTAGCACATCCACATGCCTGAGCTGAGGTCCTGGGACTGAAAAGTAATGGTCAAACAGTTTTAACGTATCATAACAAAGGATACATGTACGCATATCTTCTGTGAGATCTGTTACCTTTATTGTAACTGATGCGAGCATATTTCAAGAGAAACTAAGACGATAGATAAACGTAAGGTTGTGATGAAGTGTTTGGCAAAGTTCTCAAGATAAACTAATTTGTGCCAGACACTGGAAATAAGTTTTCTATGCAAGAAGACAACCTGAAGAATGTATATTATTAGCTCGCAGATAATTTCATTTTCCATTTAACAAAGAAACATTCATACTTCTTGCTCTTGCTCTCTGGGCTTACATTGTAAACAGGCTTGAATGGGTCTTTTTCACTAGTTTACAATTGTTGTAACTATCTCCTGAGGAACTAGCATATTAGCGTTAATGCAGAATTTTGCTGAGTGTGTTGTTGAATAACAAGACATTCAACTGTTTTCACCCCATTATTTACACAGTTGTATAACACTTACTCCGATTTCAATATTAATAGTTATCGAGATAGCAAACCTGATGCAAATAACTAAATGAACGCAGTTCCACACGCACAGTAGTTTACAGCCAGCACACAGCGGAGAATAAATATAACTAAAACACATGGAAACGTTAATCATCTAATGAGTTAAAAAAGGTAAACAGTTGTACTGTTCGGAAAATATAACTTTGCCTAACTGGGGATTGAACCACGATCGCTGTCTTGGCAGGCAAACACTCTAACAAATATGTCACCGTGGTTCGGATCTAAAGAGTATGATCAATAGACTAGTAGTTACTGGTTGAGGTTAACAGTTAATTGAATAATCTTAACAGGACATCGCAGTCAGTCGCAGCAGTTTTTAGCTGTTCGTGATTTCTTGGCAAGTTTAAGTTCAATAGTTTGCCATTGCTTTTTGAACGACCGAAACTCATACCATTTTATAAAAACCAACGCAAGGCAGACTACTGCCAAATCGTCCGCAGCTGTCAGTAATTCCGTCGCTAATTTGTTGGTGTAGCCTGTGGAAACGTCCTTTAACATGTATCTATGGGGAGTCAGGCCTTTACTGGAACAGGGCATCACTTCACAGTCATTAGTATGATCATCATTATCATGTTCCACGCCGATAAGCGTGGCGGTCATGGTTGGCTATCTCACACGATGACCAGAATCTTGCATCAGCTCTGTCTTCTGGCCTCAATCATGCCTTGTGGCCAATCTATCAAAGTATTTATCTTTTTTAACTCCATTTTAAAATGTTCCCATTAATCTTGCCAGAGTTCAATAAGTTTTACAGATTTCCTCATAATGAGTGCAAAAATTCCGGACTGTCTACGTCTAATTTCTCGAATCAATTTACCTTTTTCATTTGTTTCTTGTAGAACTTGCTCATTTGTTTTTCAGTCTGTCCATGGTATTCTTTACATTTGTCACAGGAACCACATTGTCAGTGCC